>CAUYSK010028395.1:0-11657 GCA_963575035.1 Avahi laniger | reverse complement strand
GAGAGAGAGAGAGAGAGAGAGAGACAGAGAGAGAGTGTATCTGAGCTTTCTGAAGTTTCAGGGAAAGGAGGGGGGACAGATTTAGTTAAGAACTGGTAAGATGCATATTACTTTACTCAGGAAGAAAGCCACAGCGCCCTTTGTGTAAGGTGGCAAGCTGTAGGTCAAATTTTGCTACACATATGCTTTGCTTGGATTGCACAGTGTTTTCGGTTGTTTTGTTGTTTTTAACTTCAATTAGCTGGGAACATTCTATAGTAGGGATGTTCCACATTCTGATTTTTATAATCCAGAATGTTTCTTCTACAACAAATATTCATTCATGATTGGAGATAAAGAATGTGAAATATCTCCATATCCAACTGTAAATGAATATTTATATTGGTTGCGTTCTTCCTAGAAAGCATAATTATAATATACATCTTACCAGCTCTTTAACCTAAAATTGTATTCTCATTCCTTTACTTAAATTTTGCACATTTTAAATCAGTTCTTGTTCCTTTCTCTGAGGGAACCATCAAAATCGGACAACACATTAACATTTTACTGTACTAAGACAATTTTAAGCTTACAAGGTATAAAGTAAGAAGAAATAAAGATTTTTAATTATACTTATTAAAACTGTTTTGATGATCAATTAATCAGGTTAACAAAAATAAGCAGGAATGATAATACCCATGTTGACAAAGGAACAAATGGCATAAATAGTCTTATATGCTACTGTATATATTGGTATAAAATTTCTGGAGGGAAATTTGAAAAGCAGTTTGTATAAAAGCCTCAAAAACAAAATAAAATAAACCATGAATTTGCAATACCAGCAGTTCTACCTTTAGAAATGCATCCTAAGGAAATAGGTGAACAAGTATTCAAAAAATTATACATTATTTAAAATAAAGAAAAAACATAAAAAAATTTATCTATAGGTGATTGGTTATTATATTGTATCCATACATTGAAATATTATGTAGCCAATAAAAAGAATGATATAGATCAATAACTATTGATATAGAAATATGCTTATATTATATTGTGTGAAAAAGATTATGAAATAATCTACATACTATGCTCTATAAAAATATGTCTGCCTATATGTGCACAAATATATTAAAAAGTATGGTATTATAAATGTTAATTTTTATCTCTGGGTTATTAGATTATATGTAATTTTAATTTTTTGTATTATTGTATATTGGCTAAATTTTAATATTTGGCAAGTATTACTTTTATATTCAGAGAAAACAATAAATGAATAAAATTTGACTCATTATAAGAAACAAAATACTGATTGATAAAGGTCATTAGTGTATAGTCTAAAAACATACTTTCAAATTTATATCGTCTGTGATTATATTGGAAACCAGTAAACATTTACATGCAAAAGACAGTCATTTACAAAAGAGAATCATCATTTAATCCATGAGTAAGAGTCATTATCTTAAAAGGTAAATGACATAATTAGTTAAATCTTTATACATTGAAGAAACCAACTTTAACTGTTCTATTTGCTCATAAAATTTAAAATAATTAATAGAAAAATAACACCAAACTTTATTTCATGTTTTCTAATTTCCATTCCCAGCTCCCACAGAGCAATGGAAGAAATCTGTGAGAGTTGAGAGACTCTTTTCCCCAAATCTATTTGTAGGCCCAAATCCTACGTACTGTATCAGACATAACCAAGGGTGTGCTGCTACACCATTTGGTGGCGGTGGGGAGGGGTGGTAAGGCTAATTTGTGGGGTTTATCAATCTCTGTTGTATAAATTCTCCCTCCATGTCGGATTCAGGCTACCAAAGTAATGTCACCAAGTGTGCAGCTCTCACAGGCCCCCAGAGGAGCTGGTTCCAGCATACTGTTGATTCAGCACTGGCAGATTCCAATCTGCTTCCACATGGTAAGCAGATCAATCATGGAATAAACTTTGTGGAAGGAAGAAAAGAAAAAACTCAGAGAAAATGTAACCAAGAAAAAAAAGTATTAGAAGTCACTAGCTTATTCCCTGTCTATGAACCTTGCCTAAAACTAAGCCTGAAACTTTCCTGTGAAATTGTAATTATGTCTCTTTCCAGATGCCTTTTCCTACATGTTCTCTTACTTAATATGTTATCAGCACAAAGTTTCATTATGTCTGTAAATGTTGAGCCCAAAGCATATGTGAAATATCTACAGTTTCTTAGAAAGAAAATAAATAGGAATTTTTTATAGGAAGATGTCTTCGACAGGTCAGCCCAAAGTGACTTGCTCAGGCAACTGTCCCTGGACTTGCTGACCAGATCACATTCCCTGATAAGGGTCACTCACAGTTGTAAGTTTACACTGATTTGTGTGCTTATTTGATTTCTGCCTGTCCCCCCATTCCACTAAGCTCCGGCGGGCAGGGCGGTATTGTTTGAACTCTCTCTACTGTTCCACTGGCTCAGTCTCTTGCACTAGCAGGTGTGTCAAAAATATTTTTTAAAATAAATGAATGCCTTTCTCACTGTGGAAAGATGTTCACATGCATATATTCACATGCATGCGTGTGTGTGCGTGTACATACTTCCCCTTGGAAAATGTGAACATTGAAATTCAGAGAAGAAATCTGAAATTTAAAAGAAGTAATCAGGGTTTTTCTCCCCTCATGTTGAAGGCTTTCTAGTTACATGAGAAGTTGAGGAAACGGAACTTGGCATGGAATGTGTAGGTTCAGTATTAAATGATGTGTAGAAAGCAGGAATTACATTTACGATATGTTAATTTTTTAAAAGATAGATGTGTATTCAAAAGCAGCAAAGCACATGGAAAAGGTGAAGTGGGTTATTAGTGCTGGAAGCTCTTGTGTTCGAAGCCACAGTGGTCTAAATATAAACAAAGAAGTAACCGAGTGCATATAACTAAGCCTGATTATTATCCAAGAGGCTGACTTTATTACTGGCTCTTAATTCTTAACAAAGCAGAGACTAAAAATACAGCTTTGAAAAATATCAATATTAAGAAGACATTTACATTCAAAAGAATGGAGAACCCAAAATCATATTCTTGAAGATTAACAGTTATTTCACAGTGACAATAATTTTTAAAACTGGAAATCTATGTTATTAGAAAGCAACAAAAATGGCTCACATTAGAGACTCCACTAAACATTTAGCTGGTGTTTTCCACACATAGTTCCGATGAAAAAGGGTAAGCGGTAAAAATGTGCTTCAGAGAGTTTTAAACCATATTGTACAGAAGTCACATCAAATTAATACTGAGGACCATTTAGAGCTTTTATTCTGAAAAGCTTTTGAAAGGGGATTAAACTATGAAAACTCTCATGATACTAAAGTACCTATTAATGGGTTGAGGAGGTAAGAAAGGAACAATGAAAGTGTTATTTTTAGATAAATCTTTACTTTGTATGTAGCAGCACAAAGCTTTGCTCAAGGGGCACAGCAACAGTTCTCCAGCAATATCCCACGCATGGAGGCGCTGATTAGCGGAATTTTGTCCTCTTTTCTTTTTGGAAATAGGTCATTTTCTTTAAACGGTGGCATAATATACCTAAAGCACATTAACAAACATAAATGTAACTGGCTGGTCTGGACGAAATGAAACAAAGTTCTATTCTAAGTAATGCAATTCTGAAAATACTATCATGGCTTCTTTGTTTTCTTGACTGTCGGGTGAACTGATCTTTGCAAGGCCCCTAACAAACTTTTCCCCTAAAAAAATTAGTTGCCCCTTCCTATGATAACATTTTACAGCATAAACATTTTTTTTTTAAGAAAGAAGCAGGAAAGAGCACAAGGAGTGAGAACATGAACCTAGATACTTGACATCTCATCAAAAATAATGAATGCTCAAGAGGTTTCAACTTCATGTCTTCCCAGTCGTTTG
The DNA here is from genome assembly GCA_963575035.1 of Avahi laniger. Taxonomy (NCBI): domain Eukaryota; kingdom Metazoa; phylum Chordata; class Mammalia; order Primates; family Indriidae; genus Avahi; species Avahi laniger. Next base: position 7,796 of record CAUYSK010028395.1, on the reverse strand, counting down.
TCCAATCACAATAGGCTACCAGAAAAGAAAAGAGTAGGCAAAAACCACACTTTTCTTTATCAGCCCCAGCTAGCACCTGTAACCTCCAAGCAGCTATGTACCAGCTGATCTGATGAGGCAACAACCCCAAAAGACAACTGGACGTTGTTGCTAGCCTGCTGAGCCTCCGTCAGGGAAGGGGCACACCACATGGTGGATGACAGCGTTGTGTCTGTCCCATCCTGCAGCCTTTCCCCCTCTTCCCTGACACACAGTCACGCGCTCACATAACAGTCTTACGGCTAATGATGCAAACATGAAGTGTAAAGTCTCCTTAATTTGACCCTTGTTAAACTTCTAATTGGATTGAAGCAGGCTCCGAGTGGAAAGCAACCCTAGATTATTCAGGAAAGCTCTTACAAAATGAAGCCCAAATTACAAAAGGCTGCTCGGGCTGCAGGACATCACAAAGAATAGGCAATGAATTGCAGCTGTCACTTAAGTTAAAAATCTAATCAATTGCCTTTTTTAAACAGGTAACTTTTAGAACAGTTTCTTCATTGTGATACTCTTCAGAGTATGCTTGACCCAAATTTAATAAGCTGCTATTAAAGCAGAAGAGCAGCTGTAGAGCAAACACTGCAGAATGAGACTGTGCATTCAGAGTCTTAATGATTTTAAAATGACTACAACCATTGCCTCATTCATGAGGAACAAAGCTCAGGCTCTCTGCCCAACAATGTCTTAACACAAACTGTCTGAGCAGACAGCGTTCATTTGTCCTTCATGAACTGCAAAGGTCAGCCGCATTGCTGAGGATATCGCAACAGTTTAATTGTGTCTCTTCTGTAGGAAGTCTGAGGGGAGAAACTTAGGAGTCCTTGTATATGAAAACCAGCTTTTCTGCGAGGAAATATACAGCTTAAGTACAGAGACAAGGGGGTGCATGATATGCAGACAGGTGTAAAACATGAAGTAATTATAGAAGCTCAAATTAGTTCTTATGCCCGAGGCAGAAAAGAGAACAGTGCCTTGACAATAGGGAATAGCAAATAAGGGTAGCAAACAAAAAAATGGCTTGAATGTGTAAATTAGCAAGAAAAATGAGACAGAAAAGCAGCTTTACTCTACTATTATTCCCCACATGAGAACAGAGCAGCTGAACATGATCAAGAGAGCTTTGGAGAAGAGAGGCAGGCATCAACACGGCCTGGAAGCCGGAGAGTGGCAGCTCCGCACTTGCTAGTCAGTCACTCATTATGTGCTGAAGTGCTCTTGAGAAGTGCCTCTTATACTTGACCTATCATATTACTTCTTCTGTAAACACATAATCCCCGCTTGTTAGGTGGTGTCAACACTAGCATTCATTCACTATGGGAGTCTTTTTGTGAATAGACACTTTAGAAGTGCTGCCAAAACCAAAGAATTGACACCATAATAAAACAATTTGAATTTCAACCAGGTAAACAGATCTTACGCTTTTCTGTAAAAAGCAGTGTAAAGAGCATTACATCAATTTTCTCTCATTTGGAAAAAGAAAACCCAAAACTGCTTGCTATGGCTAAACTGTTCTCTTCTATACGTGATTATGATTAACTTGAGTTAACAGATCCAAGGCCAGGAATAATACCTACTCTTCAGTTGATGTGGTCACACAAATTCCACTCAGTACGCTACCACACAAATCTCAACCAAAAGGTCATGAACAACACATCAGTAATATCAGAAAAGTGTATGCGGGTTGTACCAGGGATGGTCGACTATAAGGTATTAGGAGAAAAAAACTAATGGAGCATATAGTACACTATATTTCCATTGGTGAAAGACAGATATCACTTAATTAAATTACAGCCATGAGCTAAACATTTAATTGTAGGTGATGGAAAAATATGATTTTAGTGTTTTTAAATATAAATTTTCTTATGAAGATTCAGATAGAAGCAAAAATATTTTTGGGGTCCATTTGCATTGGTTAAATAGTCAAGGAGAAAGTATAATTTATTAAAGAGATTGGGGTACTTTGTTTTTGAGCATCTTTTCTTCAAATTATCCTGATGAAGATTTTTATAAAATGTTAAGTGTAATCTCCACTCTTCTAATGCTTTAAGAAAAGTGTTTCTGCATCTAATCTTGCTATAACCATCTCTAAAATAAATAAATAGTGATGTCTTCATGTGGTATAGTAGCGATGTGTCACTGTGGCTTACTCCACTAGGCATCAGTACCAGAGGACTCCTGCCTTTGGCCCCCTTGCTCTGGGTATTAGATAGTAACCCACTTCCCTGGGGAGGAAGAAATGGAACAGTAATTATCAATTATGTGCCACATTCCAGGAAAGATATGCTGGTAATTTTTACTGCACACATAAAAGACAAGATTATCAATGAAATATTTCAAACCAGGGAAGACTTTCTTCAGAAGACAAATGTTACAGGTTAAGTATCTAACTCATACATAAATAGTAAAATATCCTTATAAGCAAGTAATTCTTCATGCCCAGGAAAATATCTACTAAACATTTCAAATGAATTTCCTTTATGAAATTTGATTTATATGGCCTTTAAAGAATAGAGGTTTTGTATAAATCAAAATTGATCTTCAATGTTATAAATCATTAAATAACTTTGCTTATATGAGACCAATTGTGTTTGGAAAAAAGTACAAAAAAAAAAAAACACGTTTGAGGTAAAGAATAATAGCCAGTCTTATAAAGAAAGTTGAGTAAGTCATAAACAGAAATATTCATTTCTAGTGGATTTTATTATAAATAGACCTCTCTCTTTCACTAGAAAATTAATGGAAAGACATACAGTTGGTTATATATATTAGAAAAGATTATAAACAGATAATCTGAAGTCTCCCAGAAACCTCTTAAGATTTTAGATTTCTTATTTTTCCCATCATTAAAAGAGATAATATATCGTATCTTCCTCATTTCTGTACTTCAGAGTGCTATCTAGATTTTGGGTCATAGTTATACAACAGAGAAATGAATGGAAGATGCCGTCCCCAGATTTATACAGATCTTCCTGATATGCAAATTAATCTCTTATAGGTAAACCAGACAATCTGGATGCTAGCACTCTAGGGATATCAATTAGTGCAACATGCATGTAATTCAAATACTGAAAAAATATACTGCTATGGAAGTGTTTTGTAGTCTTTTAAATTGATATTTAAAATTATGTCATTTTTATATAAATATCAACTAACTGCCTGTTTACAAAGTGTATGGATTTGCCTCTAGTTTTTCTAACTGAAATGTTAATGGTTAATTACAAAAATATGAATTATACATAGGGAATGACATAATTCTGACAGTTAATAGTTCTTAGTGTTATGAGAATGGTGATTATTTTAACATTCTGTTCAAAATTTTTTACACATGGGTAAAAATTAAAAGTTTGTATATGTACATATTTTTTGTATTGCTATAAGACAAAATCTAGAATGAATATATGATTTATATGAAAAGAAAATTGTCTGGAAGAACATGGCAAAGTTTTAGCAGTCCTACATAGAGAAATGAGAATAGAAGGACTGTTTCTACTTTCTGCATTTGAAATTTTAAAAAGGTATTTCAAAAATGAACATTTAAACAACAAAGGAAATTTTAAAGATGGAACCAATTTGTGCCCGTTTTCGTCTTTGCTCATCAACATTGTGGGACCAACAGGCTGGTATATCCAACTTTTTATTCCCGGTGGCCATATGAATCGTTTTTGAATGCTCTCATGAAGAGCATGTGATTTAGACACTAGTGCAGCAGAGTCTTACGGTGAAATAGAGAATATTTGATTACCCAAGGAAAGGGGGCAGAAGACAGAATTTGAGGTGGTCAGGATGATAGAGAGACATATTTGCTGCTAACCTGAGTACAGATGACATCATCAGGACCTTCCCCCTTCCTATGAAATCCCTTAATTTATATGTCTTGACTGCAAACCATAGGAGGTAACGGTTCCAAGAAGGCACACTTTTGTCATCTTTGTTTTTAATACCAAGAATGATACCTGCCATCAGCGAATGAATGATCTGTTTCTGTATTCTCATCCAAGTGTTCTTCATTGCCTTGGCAGTATGACTGTGATGATCAAAAAGGAACTTAGGCTTTATTTCTACCACCAGCTTCACCAAAGCCAAAACATAGTCTTCATAACATACAGAGACTCCTCATTTACATGTGTTGCAGTGGACACTCCTTGCAGATCAAAAAAACTAGACTGAGAAAACTCATTTTTAGAAAGTGCCCTAAAGAGTACCATTGAAGTGAATTTTAACTAGGCTTGACGATTGTTTTCACTGTTGCCATTGAGCTAAATGTCAGGAGCTGGAATGACTGAGACATTGCACAAAGAGGCTCAGGATAGTGGATTAAAAGGGCTCCATCTCAGTGCTTTCATAAGTATGAAGTGTATATATTTATAATTTTCACTTATCAGAGGGTAAATTTAAAACTGAATCATTAACAATGACCTTTTTCAAGAACTCAAAGGACATAGAATTTTGTGTCTTTTTTCTTTCTAATTCTACTCCCTAATCTATTATTTTAATACACAAATTGATACATAAGTAGTTTTGGGGGGATGATATATTAGCTACAGATTTTCTATACAGTGAACGTGCTTATATAAATTTGAATCTATCCAACTACTTTGTTAGAGTAATTGCTGTAAATTGGAACTACTGGGGCAAAGTGTATGCAAAAATCTACATTTTGGGAAAGTTTCTCATAACTGGAGTAAATTTTCCCAATGTTTGAGTGTTCCTATTAACTAAAACTCTGCAAACATTAGATATTAGTATTTTTAATCACTGATAATATAATATTACAAATAAACTGCTTTTTAAATCTATTAATATTAAGCTACATCATCTTCATATAGCCTTATTAGTCACTTGTGCTATTTCATTTTCTTCTGTTTCTTTTATTTTCACTTCCCTTGTAATATTAATTTCTTTGTTATTGACTTGTAAGAGCTCATTTATGATTAAGGATATTAACTTTATATCAAGCACTGCAAATGAAATACCATGTTTTTCTTGTTTATTTTACTGTGGTATTTTATTTCTGGAATGTACACAAGTTATGTACTGAAGTATAATCATGTTCTTTTTTTTTAAAAAAAATAAAAATATCAATTAGTTTCCTAGAAAAATAATATGATAAATGGTCTTCCAGGGTATAAAAGAGTATGCTAACTTATTTCTACAGTATAATTTGCATTCTGGGAGCATATATTAGTAGCAAATGAAACAACTTTTCTTATTGAAATCTTTTTTGTAAACTCCACTCTCTAGTAATAAAAACACTGTCTTAATGCAGAGAAATATAGAGCTTAACAACATCTGGCAAAATAGATTTACATTTTTCAGTCCATTTTTGTGTGTATATAAAATTGTACACAGTATGAGCACTTCCTCAGTTTCCCCCACATAAGGTTCTTCAGTCTCTGAGTGGATCACTTTAAGTGGCGCTGTTCACAACTTATGAGATAATCCATTGGAGGTAACCTTGGACTGGTGATCATATCCGTAATTTTTGTAAAATCTGCATTTTGGCAGATTGTATTTTAACATCCCTACATATCTGAATTAGCTATTTGAATAATTCACAGTTTATGTGACTGGAACATAGATTTAGGAGAAATGGTTGCTCTATGATTCTCTAGAAATTCAGGCAATTAAGGAATGGTTTCATAAAGTTAAGAAAAAGTTCCAAACCGTAAGAAAGTTGCACAAGAACTTATTTAGACGTTTGTTAAATTTGTTGAGGGGCAGCATTATTGTATTGAAAAAGACATGAGATGGCTGACTCGGGTTCTAAGTTCTGGTTCCAAGCTGCTCTTGTTACTGAGGCTTCTCCTTTATTTTTTGAGAAAACACATTTTGCAGGAATTACATATTTTATAATTTTTTCAGCTTTCTGGGAATGGAACCCTCTTTAAAACAATATTATAAATTATTGCTTCACTTTCCTACATGGGACTTTAAAAATACATTTTAAGGTACACAATATATGAAAGTATAGCCAGCACAGTGGTGTGTGCCTGCAGTCCCAGGTACTCTGGAGGATGAAGTGGGATGATTGCTTGAGCCCAGGAATTCATGACACATCTGGGCAACAGAGCCAGATCCCAAAGAGAAGAAATAAAGGAAATAAGGAAGAAAAAAGAAAGAAAGAAAGAAAGAGAGAAAGAAAGAAAGAAAGAAAGAAAGAAATAATACTGCCAATATTTTATTGAAAAGTGCTGTTAGAATAGTCTTCCTTATTTTGTGTTGTAACTTCCATCTATTGGTCTTACTTACGTTGTTTGGAAAATCACTTATAAATATATTCCTTGTTATAAACAACAAGCTTTTTGTAGAAAACTATTATATTCTACCCCATTCCTATCTCCACCATCCAAATTAGTCTCTGTAGTAGGCTAAATTAGCCTCAGTTCTTTCAAATCACATGACATGGTTTGTATATCATTTATGAATCATTCCAAGTATTCACTAATTCTTATGTCACCTGTAGATTGATTTTTAATTCCATTGTATCAGAGAAAATTCTCTGTATTATTTCAATCCTTTTTAATTTATTAAGGCTTGTTTTATGGCCTGACATATGGTTTATCCTGGAAAATGTTCCATGTGCTCTAAAGAATTCTGCTGTTGTTGGGGGCAATGTTCTACAGTTGTGTATTAGTTCTGTTTATACTGTGATCTGAGTTTTCTAGATACAGATGGTGCCCAATTTCTGATGGCTTGACTTGAAATTTTTTGACTTTACAATGGTGTCAAAGCAATACACATTTATTATGCTCCTCAACTTATGATGGGGTTACATCTTGATAAACCCATCATAAGTTGAAAATATTGCAAGTTGAAAGTCTGTTTTGACTTAATGATATTTTCAACTCATGATGGCTTTGTCTGGATGTAACCCTGTAATAAATCAAGGAGCATTTGTACTTGTTAATCTTCTGGCTAGTAATTCTATTAATTATTGAAAGTGGGATGTTGAAGTCTCCAATTATTATTGAAGAGCTAAATATTTCTCCCTTCAATTCTGTCAGTTTTTATTTTATGTATGTCGAGCTTTGTTGTTAGGTGCACCTGCATTTATAATTATTATGTCTTCCTATGGATTAGTCTTTTTATCATTATAAAATGTCCTTCTTTATATATAGTGACTTTTTTTACTGTAAAAGTCTATTTTGTCTGATATTAGTGTGGTCACTGTCTTTTATGGTTTCTGTTTATATGGCATTCCTTTTTTTTAATCTTTTTATTTTCACTCTATCTGTATCTTTGAAACTAAACTGAGTTAAACCATATAATTAAAAGCATGTGTATGTGGAGAGCATATAGCTGAACATTGTTGTTGTTGTTTTAATTTAGTCTGATAGTCTCTGGTTTTTAGTGAGATTGTTTAATCCATTCATATTTAATGTTATTATTGATGTGGCTGGATTTACATCTGCCATTTTGCTTTTTGTTTTCTATATTTTTCATGCCTTTTTCTTTCCTCTATTCCTCCCTTACTATTTTTTTTTTGCATTAAGTGAATATTTTCTAGTGTAACATAGTAATTCCTTTAGTGATTTTTAAACTATATATTTTAAATTATTTTCTTAGAGGTGTTTTTACGGGTTATAATATACATTTTAATTTATTAGAATATACATTTAATTTTTAAAAATTTAGATCTTATTTGCTTTGATTTGAGGTAGACTTGAATTTTTCCCCAAGTCTTCATCACATCTTTGTTAATAATGTCAAACAGGTACAAAATTTCCTAATATTTTTCCCTCATCTAGCCTTCTGAT
>CAUYSK010028394.1:0-99383 GCA_963575035.1 Avahi laniger | reverse complement strand
TCTTTAAGGTATCTCCATATTGCTTTCCACAGAGGTTGCACTAGTTTGCAGTCCCACCAGCAGTGTATGAGTGTTCCTATCTCTCCATATCCATGCCAACATTTATTGTTTTGAGACTTTTTGATAAAGGCCAGTCTCACTGGAGATAAGTTATATCTCATTGTGGTTTTAATTTGCATTTCCCTGATGATTAGAGATGTTGAGCATTTTTTCTTATGTTTTTTGGCCATTATTCTGTCTTTTTTTGAAAAATTTCTGTTCACGTCCTTTGCCCACTTTTTGATAGGGTTGTTTGATTTTTTCTTGCTGATTTTCCTGAGTTCTAAGTAGATTCTGCTTATCAGCCCTTTATCGGATTTGTAGCATGTGAAAATTTTCTCCCATTCTGTAGGTTGTCTGTTTGCTCTTGTGACTGTTTCTTTGGTTGTGCAGAAGCTTTTTAATTTGATCAGGTCCCATTTATTTATTTTGGTTGTTGCTGTGATTGCCTTTGGGGTCTTCTTCATAAATTCTTTGCCTAGGCCAATGTCTAGAACAGTATTTCCAACATCTTCCTCTAGAATTCTAATAGTTTCACTCCTTAGGTTTAAATCTGTTACCCAGCGTGAGTTGATTTTTGTGAGAGGTGAAAGGCGTGGGTCCTGGTTCAGTCTCCTACATGTGGCTATCCAGTTTTCCCGGCACCACATACATTTTTAAAGACATTCACAAAACAAGTATTTTTAAATCATTGTTGAATGTGGTTTTACTAACTTCCTCATTTAAAAAACTTGAGAATGCAAAATAGTTAAATTACTTAGAGGAAATCTGAACTGTTTAGTCCTGCTTATAGTGTTACAGCAAGTGGTCCTGAGGACAAACCAAGTGGCACACGGAGAATTGGAGAATCAAAGTTTATTCCCAGCGGGCTCAGAGGGGCATCGCCACCAAATTCTGAGCACCATCTACCCAATTTTTCCCACTTTTATTAAGTTGCAGTGGTCTGGGGGGTCAGGTGGTTAATGTCTGCCAGGTAATAGGTTAGTTGATGTGTCAGCTAGTAGATTTAGAGTTACACTAATGTGCCAGGTAGTAGATTTAGTGTTATGCTGATGCGCCAGGTAATAGATTAGCTGATGGGCCAGGTAATAGATTAGTATTATGCTGATGCAGGTCTTCCATGAGGAGTGGGGGTCTCAGGTGGCTGATGTGCCAAGTAACAGATGGGGGTTTTCCTTATCATTCCCCCCTTTGATGCCCTTATATGTCTACTATAGGGCATCATTTCCCAGTGGCTGTAGTAAGTCCCACAAGCTGGCTTGCCCCTTGGGGCTATACAGGTTCGAATATCACCTATAATGCTGCCAATCCAGTATTTCTTTGCCCCACTGTGGCACATCTCAGCCTGACTATAACACGTCTTTGGCATGTAGGTGTGGACTGTGAAACCTCCCGTGGTCCAGAAGCCTCCAGTAATCCCATTAGTGGAGGGAATCCAAGTCCTAGCATAACAAGCCTCAGGGCAAGGTTTCCCTGCCATGGTTGTTAGGGCGAGTGTCCCAATCAGGAGGAGAGTAGGAACTGAGGCAGGAGTAGACATCCTATACTGAGCCAAAATACCACAGTTAGAGATGCCCTCTGCAGTCCCATCCAATCTCCCGGAGCTACTGCAGAGAGTTCAATCCCCAGTAAAGTCACTGCAACCCCAATGAGGGCCAGGGCCAGTGGTCCCATTTACTCCCGTTCAGTCCTGGGTGTCGCTGTCCTCATTGGGAGACGCTTAAGCTGGATCCTTAGTGGGTTCTGCTGGTCCTGATGTGCAGTTCAGAGATCAGTTTCGTTGTCTGGTTCAGCCTTTTTCACCCGGAGTGATGGATCCACGGAGTGATACCTGCAACTTTAACAGCAGTGGTAGTAACTAGTATCACAGTATGGGGACCCTTCCAGGTGGGCTCTAGGGGTGTTCTTTTCCAGTCCTTTGCCCAAACTAGATCCCCAGGTTGATGGGGGTGGACAGGAAGACCCAGGGCGATAGGGGTTTTTTCTAGAACAATGTGGTGGATATGGCACATAGTTTTGGCTAAGGCTTGGAGGTGTGTGTTTCTATTCAATTCCCCTAGTTGTCTAATGTCTCCCCTTAATCGCTTGATGAGTGGGGGTGGTCTACCGAACAGGATTTCTAAGAGTGACTATCCCATGGGCCCTGGTGTGCATCTGACTCTGAACAGGGCTAGGCTTAGCATGTCTATCCAGGGTAATTGTGTTTCTGGACATAGCTTTGCTAGAGTGGTCTTGAGGGTCTGGTTCATGCGCTCTACTTTTCCTGAGCCCTGTGGCCTGTAGGCTGTATGTAGTTTCCCTTTGATTCCTAGTGCCTTGGCGAGGGTTTGCATGACCTCCGCAGTGAAGCTTGGTTCGTTGTCACTGCCAAAAGAGAGTGGCAGACCATACCTGGGGATTATTTCTCTCGGTAAAAGCTTTGCCACTTCCCTAGCCTTTTCGGTCCGGGTAGGGACTGCCTCAACCCAGCCTGAGAAGGTGAATATCACTACAGCAGGTATTTATAGCCCCGACGTGGTTTTACTTCTGTGAAATCAACTTTCACATCCTCAAACGGAGAGGTTCGAGTGTACCAAATTCCCGGGGGGCTGGTGTAGGCCTCACTGCTGCATTGTTTTTAGCACAGGTCTGGCAGCGGGTTTCTTTTTGCAGAAAGGAGACAAGGTCAGTGGCCAGAGCCTCCCTGAATAGAGTTGGCGAATTTTTAAATCCCTGTGGTAGTTGCGTCCAGGTCAGCTAGGTTTTCCTTCTGGTCTGAGGATCCTCCCACTCTAGACTGACAGGGGCTGGCTCTTTGGAGCTAGCCGAATGCAAAAGAAGGCATCCTTTAAGTCCAGGCAGGAGAACCAGGCAGCATCAGGAGGAATGAGGCCCAGGAGGGTGTATGGATTCAGTACCACTGGGGGGAGAGTCACTGTAGCCTCATTAACCAGTCGCAGATCTTGGATGGGCCGGTATCTACCTCCGTTGGGCTTTTTGACTGGCAGGAGGGGAGCGTTCCATGCGGATCGGCACTCCACCAAAATCCCCTCCCGCTTGAGCCTGTCAATATGTTCCTGAATTCCCTCTCGAGCCTCCTTGGGGATGGGATACTGTCGTTCCCTGGTTGGTTGGGCTCCCGGTTTTATCTCGATCACCAGGGGTACATATTGGTGTGCAAGACGAGGGCAGGGGAATGGGAGGGAGGTGTTGGACTCCGCCCATGCTGACGGAGAAGCCTGCCGGAAATCAGGCAGGTTCTCTTCCTCTTTGGCCTCCTCGTATAGCTTCCGTTCCGATTCCTGGGGCAGGGCAACCGCCATTATGAGAGTCTCTGGGGCGCCGAGTGTGAAGCTCACAGTCCCTTCCGGGTGGAATTTTGCTCAGGAGATCTCGACCTAGAAGGGGAACAGGGCAGTCCGGTATGTAAAGGAATTTATTTCTTATCTGGTGACCCCTCATCTGGCACACTCCACGTTGGCAGAACAGTGGAGCTACTCGAGTTCCAGTGGCTCCCACAATGGTGGTTTCCAGCTTTGTAAGTGGAGCCTTCGGGGTTGTTACCACCGAGTGTTCTGCCCCAGTGTCCACCATGAATGTTATTCGTTGGCCCCCCACTTCCATTATGACCGTGGGCTCCCGGGGACCAAGAGTCAGGGAACCCAGTCAGTCCTATTCCGAGTCGACCCCAGTGAGATGGATGAGGTCCTGGGTCTCCGGCTCCTGTTGGAAGCCCCTAGGCAGGGTCCCGCTTGGCCGTGGGTGGTTTCTTTGGTTGGGGCATTCTTACTTCCAGTGACCAATCCCCTTACAATAGGTGCACTGGTCAAGCTTCAGGGTCCCTTGTCTCCTGGGTCCTCCTTCCCATGACAGGCCAGGTCTCTTAGCTGGGTCAGGTCTTCCAAGGGCAGCAGCCAGGAGAGCAGCTTTCTGTTTCATTTTCTTGTCATTCTCCCTCTGGGCAGTCCGGTCTCCATTAACATAGACCTTCTGGGCCACCTCCATCAGCTGCATGATGTTCATTCCTGCAAACCTGTCAAGTTTCTGGAGTTTCCGTGGGTGTCAGTATAGGACTGTCTGACAATGCGGAATTCACCATGTGCTGATTTTCGGCCGCCTCTGGGTCAAAGAGTGTGTAGACTCTGTAGGCTTCACAAAGGCGCTCGTAGAATTCACTAAGTGATTCCTCCGGCTTCTGAGTGATCAGAGCGACTTTGTTCATGTTGTTTGGTTTTCTGGCTCCCTCCCGGGCCCCGTGAAGGAGAGCTTCCCGATACCTTCTGAGTGCCTTGTGTGCGCTCAGGGAGTTGAAATCCCAATCCAGGTTACTCTCGGGTGCTGTGTTCTGTGCCCACTGCTCCACGTCCAAGGTTCCTGCTGGAACCTGGTCCTGGAGCCACTTCCAGGTCCCAGCTACAATCTGGCGTCATTCTTCTGTGTTAAAAAGGGTCAGAAGGAGCAGGCAGCAGTCTTCCCAAGTGGGTGGTGGATCTGAAAGATGGATTCCAGGAAGTCAACGAGGGCCTGAGGTTTTTTTGGAGTATGGAGGGGTGTGGTGCTTCCAGGTCATAAGGTCAGTGGTGGAGAAGGGCTGGTAGTACAGGACCGGCTGACCTGGCTGAACGGACCCATTGCCTGTAACCTACATCGGACCTCGCACCTCAAGCAGGGACACCTGGAGGGCTGAAGCTGGGGCCTGAGCTGACCGTAGCAGCTGGGCGATGGGAGTGTCAGCACCTGGTTGGTCCGGAATTGGCGGTGGGGAGACTGACGGTGGCAGAGTGTCTGGTGGATTCAGGGGTACTTCAGGAGGTGTCATGGTAGGGTTGTAGGGCAGTGGTGGTGGATCCTCCTCAGGGGCTTCCTGGACAGTTTGGAGTCTCTGGTCCTTTAGGCCACAAAAATCCTGCTCTGTCCCTTATTAGCACAGAATCAGCCCCAAGAGGGCGTGGTCTGAGCAATCTCTAGCCATTAATCTATGTAAAGGAATTGGTGGGGGTAATCGGGAGTCCTGGTCACAACTCCCCAAATTGCTCGCACAGTGGGGAGGTATAAAGTTCCCATCGTGGGCCATTTGTGTTCACAGAGTGTCCTAAGTCAACTGAGACTCAGTGTGACACTGTAATCTCCTGTGAAACTCTTCTTAAAGTTCCATAGCATGCATTTAAGGACTGTAGGCTTAGATTCTACACTACCCATCCTAGACCTTTGAATGTTGTCACAGCTTAACAGACAAAGGGGAGCGGTTTCTCTAAGGCGTCCGCCTGGCTGCGACCCTCGGGGGAACTTAGGTACGTCTTGGCTAAGGGTTACCCGTATAAATCTCAGGCCTGGTTGCTCCCTTTAGGGGAGTGAATCACCATTATGGTGTATGACGCCGCCACAGAACAGCAAGTGAGGACCCACTCAGGTTCCGTAGCTGTCGCTGTGGAACCTCAAATAGTCACTCTTCACTCACTCATTCAGACAGGCAGAGGTTACACATTCCCACCCTGGAAATTCCCTACACTCAGGAGGTGATCAAGCTCCTCTTCCGTCCTCTGAGAGGCCTGACTGGGATGGAACCCGGGACTTTACCTGGTCCATACCTCTAGACTTGAGTTGACTTATCCATCCCTCTGGCATGTTCCGATGAGTTCAAGACCCCATGGCCTGCGGGAGCTGCCAAGGAGTGAAGATATTTCACAAAATGGTGGTTGGCACCCGTTCGCTTCTGTTGCCGAGGTCCCACCAACCGCCGTGCCCGTCCCTGAACAGATGGCTTCAAGGGGCCAGGGCAGTCAGTTTCCCGATCAGGGAACCAAAATGTTACAGCAAATGTTATAGCAGGTGGTTCTGAGGACAAACCAAGCGGCACACAGAGAGTCAGAGAATCGAGGTTTATTTGCTGGTGGGCTCAGAGGGGTATCGCCACCAAATTCTGAGCCCTGTCTACTGGATTTTCCCACTTTTATTAGGTTGGGGTGGTCTGAGGGGTGGAGTCTCAGGTGGCTGATGCAATTGCAGAAGCCGGGTAATAGGTTAGTATTAGGTTGATGAGGGTCTTCCTTATCAATACAAAGATGAAGCCACCACTAAAGAAATAGTACCTTTACATTTCTAAATCCTTACTAAGCCAACTGGTACCTCTAACCTATCCAACAGAATTTTAAATGGAGATTTAGCTACAGAAGAGTAGCTTTCAGTCCTTCCAGCAGAGAAAAGCAAGTAATGATAAGGGCAGGTAACACATACAGTGTGTTTACTATGTGCCAAACGCTGTTCTAAGAATTTCACAAATATTGGTGTTTTAATCCTGAGAATAACTCTATGGTGTATGTGTTCCTATGCTATTTTACATATAGGGAAACAGAAGCAAGGTTAACATTGAGTATCTCGAAGCAAGGCAGAAGTTTAATCAGGTGTACAAATTTGCCAAAGTCACACAACTATATTGAGTGATAGAGCCCACCTCTGAAACCAGGCAGTCTGCCATCGGAGTCCATTCAACCATGTTCCTCTATCATCTGGCAGTGGGAACATCATAATTTCCATTTTCTGAAGCAAGTTCGTGGCAGTCACAGAGTTCAGATCAATTTTTAAGATATTTTGTTTACATGTTAGTTCTTAGAGAACAAGAATTAGATCATTTATAGGTTGTTTTCTGTCTATTCACACATAGTGTTTTTCAACCCCATTTCAGGTTCTCATCTTAAAATAATATTTTGCATTAGACACTGCTTTATGCTGCATTATCACAAGCATTATCTCTGATTCTCAGAGTAAGTCTCTACAGGCTCTACTTAGATGATGTAATGAAAAGATCACAAATGTTGATTTGGGAAAAATATTCACTGGCTCTACCTCTAATCAGCTTTGTGACCTGAGGCCCAATGTCAAAGTCTTTTGCTATAAAATGCAGAGGTTAGATTAGATAATCCAGTAAAATTTCTTCTAGTTGTTAGGTTTTTTAAGATTCCCCATTCCTCTGGATTTGAGGGACAATAAATGATCGATCTGGAAATCAGTGATGGATCAGGTTTGGGATCTAAAGTTACCTACTTGCTAGTCTAGTATTTTTTTTTTTTTTGACCCTACAACCTAAAAATGATGCAACTACACTTCCTATTTTAAATTTCAGGGGCAAATGTGGGTGTTTTGTTTGGTCTTTTTCCTAAATTATCAGAGAATAGATACTTCCCAAGATTGGAGACACCTAAGAAAAGGAGACTTGAGAGGATCCTGTGAAACTTAGATTAAAAAAAGGAAGTGTGGTAGATTAATATTTTGGGGTGTCTGTTCCATCTGCAGACTCCCTAGCCTAGGAACTGTTCATAAATCCTGATACTGAGTTATGTCTTCATCAGCTTAGGCTGCAATAGCAAAATATCATAGAATGGGTGACTTCAACAGCAGACATTTGTTTTTTACACTTGTGGATGCTGGGAATTCTGAGATCAGGATGCCATCATGTTTGGGTTCTGGGGAGCACTCTCTTCCTCGCACATGGATGGCTGCCTTCTCACTGTATTCTCACATGGTAGAGAGAGAACAATCTCTGATCTATCTTCTTCTTATAAAAATACTATCCCCATCATTGGTGCTCCCCATTCACGATCTCAGGTAAACCTAGTTACCTCCCAAAGGCCCCTCATCCTGCTACCATCACAACAGGAATTAGAGCTTCAACATACGAATCTGGAGGAGGACGGGGACACAAACATTCAGTCTGTAACAAGGTAGAGCTTGATTTAAGTGCCACATGACTCCTTCCTAGCCCAGCCCCACTAGCCCTAGCAGATTGGACCACAGGAAAGAAAAGAGGAAGAGATTGACCGTAGTCTGTAGTGAGTGACAGATTGGACATGTCTTGAAGTAGCTGGCCAGAGCTGGCACCAGGAAGCGGAGCCATGTGAGAGCCCTGGCTATGGGGAAACAAGAACCATGAGTAAGCATCAGAAACTGCTCTTCAGATAAGAGAGGACCGTCTTGGGAGTTCCAAGAAAAGCAGACAAACAATTAAGCCCTAGGGGGAAAAAAATGCTTAGAGATACTTTCCCAGTTACTGTGAGGATCACAGTGCCTCCTTTCATGAGATTGCTAATTCCTACAGTATTCCCTTTCCCCAACTGAGGTAACATGGGTACTTTTCAGATCATTATCACTAAAGAGTTTAACTTAAAAAAAGATGCTTGAAATTTCAGCATAGTCAAAACCATCATGAACATTTAAAAAAGTAGTGACTGCTACACTAGGGGGTAAACAATGTGCTTCACTCCCACATGGTAGAGATCCTGTCTGATTCATTGTGCCACGTATAGTCAGGATGGTAAAGACAAATGTCATCCATTCCCTTTTCTATCTCTTTGTGACCTTGGGCAAGTTTCACATCTTGTCAATCGTACAAAAAATTATACCTGTCTTACATACCTTACATGACTAGTTAAAATCAAATAAGACAGTGTAGATGAAAGTGCTGGAAAATGATAAATTCATATCAAATGTAAGGCAGCATTGTTGCATGAACTGAGTTGATGTCTACAGATAATATTCATAGGAGTGTGGTAGGAGTGACAAATATCAATACCCCATGGATTCATAGAAAAAAATTTTTTAAAACCCACAGACATTGAAGGGCAGATGGACCAAAACCTTCATTTGTAGTTGAGGATGTAAAGGCTCAAGTGGGATGGCTTGTCCAAGGTCACATTGCAAATGAGTGTCAGAGCCAGGTAGCCCTCCAGTAACTGAATGCCAGTCCAGAATACTGTACCATTCTCCTTCAGATTCCATCCAGTTCACTCTCTTCCAATCCAGTCTTTGTTAAAATAAACAAGCAAACAAAACCACAGACAACACACAAAAAATTAGTTCTCTGATACTCTAACGAAATCATTCAAAAATTCAGCAAGTAATTTTTAAGCATCTACTTTGTGTCAGTAGCTATTCTCTCAGGACCTGAGGCGAAAGTGTAGACAAAAAAAAAATCAGAATGAGATAAATGTCAAGGGCAGTCTTGATTGAACGGCTAAGTCACAGTAAGCAAGATACAGCCTGTGGCAGATGTGTGGAAAAGGGAGAACTGTCCCAGCATATTTTTAGGTTGATATATCAAATGGTCATAACTAGCCGGGACCCCAGTCTGGAGCTCAACTCACACTGCAAGGCTGAATCAGAAAGGCAGCTGGCAGGATAGAAGAGGACGGTTCCAGCCGGTTTGTATGAAAGAAGTTCAGAGCTTTGGGATATAAAAACAGTCCTACACACCCCAGGGCCTTTGCATGCACTGATTCTTTGGTTCCTTCCCTTGCTGTTCTCAAGGCTTACTCCATGTCATTCTTCTGGTCTCTGCTTAAATGTCACCTCCTCCTAGAGGCCTTCCTAACCATTCTGTCTAAAGCAAGCACCCCATCGTATTATTGTCTGCTGCAACATCAGCTTTATATCCTCAGGGGCACCGTTCCCAACTGGAATCCCTTTGTTAATGCATTTCCTTTTATGTCACCTGTCTTCCCCATCAGACTGTAGACTCTATAACACAGGAACTACAGGAATCTTGTTCACCCTTATGTTTCCACACCTACCTCAGTGTCTGGCACATATTAGATATTCAATAATCATTTGTTAAATAAATGAATGAAGAAACTATCTTTATCTACAAGATGCACATTATATGCTAAAGAGTGCAGATTTTATATTTTTTCAAATCAGTTTCTCTTAAGGTTTCATTTTAGCTTGATTTCATTGTTAGTAAATGTTGCTGGTGAATATTCAGTTTGATTTGCAACAGGCCACTGGCCCCCTGTCTCCTGAACTCTACACCCTAAAGACAAAACTAGGGTAATCGCCTTAATTTACCAAACTACAGGGACAGCCTCTTCATTATCATGAATACAATATAAGATGCTGTCATTGTATTGCTTCACTACTATAACATTTTAACACTTTATGGGGGAGGAGACAAAGGCTTGGAGGTACAGCGAATTGCCCGAGGTCACGCAGCTACATATGGCAGAGCCGAGATTTGAACTTAGGTAGATCATGCCTCTGCTTACAGCTCAGTAACATGTACCATGGCTTTAGGTCACAGCCAGCTTCAGGGAAGATCTTCATGTGCTGAACTTTAAACTTGCAGCACACATAAGAGAGACAAGACCACCAGGGTACAGAAAAAATGCTCTCTCTGTGCAACAATTTCATTTCTTCTCTGGAACTGTATTCCTGCCCTAGTCTCCCAATCTGCAAGTCCTTCAAAAAAATGACAAAACCCTCAAAATAGAACACTCAGGTTGCAACAAATAATTTTGTGATTAGAAGGAAACTTCTATGAGGTTGGCATTAAATCTTTTGAGTCTCGTTTAAATTAACATAAATTCTTGGACACTAAGAATGATAGACTGTCAAAGATACGTTTTTTTCTCTTTCCTTTCCCCAAACCCCCAAAAACATCTAAAAGCAAGAAAAATCAAAATTCTGCTTTGCCATGTTTATGATTCAATCCACTGTCTTCCCTTTACATCTTGTATCATTATTTCTGCGTGGATCCCACTGTGCACAATTATTGGTTTATGACGGTCTCTGTCTTCAGTATGTGTTCCCTTTATAAGGGTGAGGAGCAGGTCTTTGTATTCTAAAGACCCAGCACACTGCGTGGTACATAAGCATCCCTCCAAGAATGACCCAGAAAATTAAGCAATTTTGAAAATCAAAGTTGTATACAACAGATTGATGTTTAAGATAATAAACCTTCCTTATTGGAAGAGCTGAATTTAGATTTTGCCTGCTTTTAGATGGTTTGACGATTTGGGAAAAGGAAAAAAAATAAAACTTTGGGAATCTTTCATTCTTAGTGTCACAGAGTTTTGATAATTTAAAGACAATTGAAAAGATTTAGTGCCAGCCTACTACAATGTTCCTCCTAATCATAAAGTTATTTTCTTTGTTGCAGTTTGAGGGTTCTATTTTAAGGGTTCTGTCATGTTTTGGAAGAGTTGCAGAGTGGGATACTGAGGCAGGAATAGAGTTTCAGAGACAGAATGCGGCTGTTGGTTAGAGAGCATTTTGTATGTAATCTGGTGGTCTTGCCCTCTCTTGTGTGTGCTGTAGGTTTAACATTCAGCACATTGCAGATCTTCCCTGAAGCTGGCTGTGACCTAAAGCCATGGTACATGTACTGAGCTGTAAGCAGAAGCATGGTCTACCTGTGCTTAAATCTCTCCTCTGCTATATGTAGCTGTGTGACCTTGCAGTACCTCCAAGCCTCACTTTTGTCATCCATAAAATGGGTGCAATGATCTGTCAAGGATTATGATGTCAGAGTAAATATAAAATATTAGCAAAAACACATAGCGCAGCATTCATCCTATAATTGTATCCTAGTGATGAGGATATATATGCTTCAGTGTCACATTTTTCAAATTACGAGTCTCAAATCTTTAATGATAATGAAATTGATTTAAAGCAACCTTTTGTTTGAAGTGAAATTGAGTAACAGAAAATACTAACATGCATAGTATGAATTAAGGTGGCATTGTTTTACAAAAGTCTTGTTTCAGTTATATAATATACGGTACAGTACATGTGTACTAGGTTATCATCAAAAACACGTAAAGCCATCACTCATGTAGACGGGCCTCATTGCTTTGCTAACAAGGGTATTCAGGAAGCATATTCTGGGATTGTAATGGAGAAGGGAAAAGAAAGCTAACCGTCTTCTCATTCTAGTTCCTCTCTTATCAAATTTTATGATATTATGGTATTTCAAAGCTAACAGCCACCATGCCCCTCCCGTGAAGAAAAGAAGATGGTTAAAAAGGTAGAAGGTTTAAAAAGAGTAAACAATGTAGAAAGAATAGAAGGAATTTTGGAAAACAGAGAAGCTTTCACTTATCTCAAAGTGCAATAAAACAATTGTGCTTAATATATCTAAGTTACCTTTTAAAATCCTCCAAAAGCTGCCCTCCCACCCCACTGCCACCTCACCTCTCCAACTTCATTTCCATCTCCATCCCTAATGGAAGCCTCATCTCTAGTCAACTAACCAAAGGACATACGACGTTGAGTGGTTTGTCTATGAAAAGCACCATGCAAGGGGCGTTAGGAATTCAAGATGAAAAAACAGGGCCCTGAACCTCCCAGCCTTCACAATCTAGTGGGTCGGCCAGACAGACATAAATCACCCAGACTCCTGACAAAATGAGCAGAGACCTATCAAGAGGTAAAATCATGCCATGACATGATAACAAGGAGTAATTGCTATCAGCTGGAGAGATTTAAGACTACTTCTTAGAAGAGATGAGGCTAGAGTTGGATCTGGAAAGAAAAGCGGTACTCCCATGAAGCAGATAGAGAGAGAAGGATGTCCTGGAATGAAGTATTAACTCTGGCAAAGGCTGGACGGCTAGAGAGTAAGGATCTTGTTACGTTCAGGAGCAAAATGAAAGGACTGAAGTGTTGAAACTCAGCTGACAAATTTGGATCCATTGGCCTTTATTCACAATGCATAGAACCATTAGGGTCATTCGTGGGGCAACAATGATCAGATATGCCTGCGAAGAACATTCTGGAAGCAATATGGGGGATGAACGAAGGCAAGAAGAAACTGAAGGCAGAGACCAGTTAGAAAGTTACTGCAAGTTCTCTCAGCCAGTACCCATGAGGTTCTGAAGTAGGGCTGTGACTTGTGGCCATGGAAACCAAAAAAAAGCTTTCAAGAGGTGCCGTGTATAGGTTGGTAGAAAAGCCACTGGGGTTACAAAGCAATAGAATAATCAATTCAGGCTGACTTAAATGAAAAAGAGCTTGAAAATCTAAGAAAAAAAATTTAGATGCATCAATTGAGGCTCCAGCTTCATTTCTCTACTTTTCTCTCAGCTTAGCCCAATTTTATATGTCGGGCTAAGTCCCTCATCTACCAAAATGGTTACCAGCAAAAACGGAAGCGAAAGGTTTTTTGTTTGCCTCCAGGAGGAGACAGTTGTTGGTTTTCCCTGAACCTTGACACTAAAGCCTCAGCTGAGGCCAGACTGGACCATTTTAGAACACACTCGCCTGTGATCCAAACCGTGTAATGACTGGTTTACGTTCATCCCTAAGTAATTATGTTGCTAAGGCACAAGCCAATTAAAGCCCATCCTTGGAGCTGAGGTGGAGACAATCCTCCCCAACCCCCAAAGCTTCTAAACTTGGGGGAAAGGAAGATGGATGTTGGAAAGACAAGCATGAGGTTCGCCAAGCTTTCTGGGCATCTGTGCCACTGTGCATTTGTTCTCACCTATTACCTTGCTTGATCCGACCTCCCTCTTGCAGTTCCCTTGAACAAGATCTACTTTTATATCAAATCCAGCTCAATTCTTACCTCCCCTCCGAAGTCTGCTGTGACTTCTTAACCTTCCTCTATCACTCACTCCTCTGAACTAACTCATTTACTGAAAACAAAAACTTAAAAAAAATTACACTGCGACATACATGTAGTAAAAAGTAAAAAACTATAAAGCTCAATAAATTTTAACATATATATACACCAGTGTAACCACTACCCAGATCAAGAGAAAGAACATCTCCTGTAACCCAGAAGGTTTCCTCCTTCCCCTTCATAGTCAGGACCTATGCTCTTTGACTTCTATTGCTACTGATTAGCTTTGCCTATTCTTGAACTTGGAATGAGCCAGTATGTATTCCCATGTGCATCTGGCTTCTTTCACTCAAATCATTATGTCTGTGAGATTTTATCCATGTGGTTGACTGTAGGAGAAGGCTTTTCCTTTTTTATTGCTGTGTAGTATTCCGTTACAGGACTATACAATAATTTATTTCCTCAATATCCCCCTGAATTTAGGTTTTCCCAATTTTGTCTGAGTAGAGCTGTTTTGAACATTCTGTACATGTATTTTGGTGGACATATGCACTTATTTCTTTTGGGTATGTACCCAGGATATCCCTTTTATATGCCTAGAATTGTTGGGTCATAGGTAAGTGCATTTTAGTTTTAGTAGACACTGCCAAACAGTTTTCCAATACCAATTTGAACTCATGCCAACAATGTATGAGATGAAATTACATTTAGTATAAACCAGTATAATGCATATATTTATTTATTGCTCTTGCCTTTTCAAATGGACTCTAAAACTCTAGAGGCCCAAGACTGTCCCAGAGTTCTTCATTGTTCCAATGCCTAATATTGTGTTCTACATAGGAATAGTAGAGAGGCACACATGGGCTCCGATATTACCCACTTTTGTCACTGCTCACATATGTGACCTCTGGGCCACGAAAGCTAGTCCAAATAAGCCTCCCACCTCAGCTACATCTGGGCCAGAAGTGGTCACCCCCATGTACTCCTAGGCCAGGGTATCCAGGCTTTACGACCCAGCCAGGTTGCTTTTCCCTCTGGTGGCATTCCTCTCTGGCACCATTAGAATACAGTTGACCATCCATATTTGTGTATTTGTTGAGTTCTGCATCCATGGATTCAACCATCCAAAGATCAAAAATGCTATATTCAAAAACAAATTCTGTACTGAACATGTATAGTTTTTTTTTTGGTCATTATTCTCTAAGTAATACAATATAACAATTATCTACAAAGCATTTACGTTGCATTAGGTATTATAAGTAATCTAGAGATGATTTAAAGTATATGGGAAGATGCGCACAGGCTATATGCAAATACCGTGCCATTTTATTTTGGGGACTGGAGCATCTTCAGAATTTGGTATTCACAAGAGGTCTTGGAGCCAGTCTCCCTTGGATACTGAAGGGCGACTGTATATTACTGCTGACAGACCTCAGACATGACCATGTTAACACAGATGACAGGTTCTGATTCTGCACATGTTACTCTGAGAAAGGAAGGAGCCACCAAGATCCCTGACCTCCCAGGGGGCTAAGTGAACCTCACACCTTCTGCCTGCCTCTTCCCAGGTGACCAGCTTTGCATACCAAGCGCTCTTGGGAGAGCTAAGTTTGCAGGAACCTAAAAGGTCCTTCTACACCCTTGCCTGGGACCCAGCTAGTCTTCTGATCTTACATTCCATTACTGAGAAAAGCATAAGAAAGTCTGCTTCAAAGTGACCTTCTGTATCTGCCTACTGATGAATCGGGAAGTGATTATAAACTTCTCTCACTGAAGAAAAAAAAAAAGGTTCAAGTTTTTCTTCACCATGTAACCTATACCTCACAGCTCACAGATCTAGTCATTAGGGATTTTTAAAATACAAATGGGCCAGTGTGATAATTATAGCTCTGTGATTTTCTTTTCTTTTCTTTTTTTCACATAACAGGATGTCATGCCATGTTTTCACATCACTATACATAGGTTTGCCAGATTCGTGTTAATGCCTGCAAAATATAAAAAATATATAGCACTATCACACTTATTATGTGCCAGGCACATTTTAAAGTATATTTAGTTCTCAGGACCACCCTGTATGGTAGGTACTATCTACACTTGCATTTTGTAGTTGAGGAAACCGAGGTAGAGAGAAATTGAGTAACTCGTATCATAGCTTTTTTAGCCATTCCTTTACTAATCTCATTCCAGTTTTTAATCTTTGTTGGCATCCCCCACTGACTAACACATTCTTGGATGCCTCTCCTGACTCACAGTGATGTGTATTTAGGGAATTTAAAATAACTGCTATAGTAGCTTACCTCAAAATTAAAGTAATTATTAGATAGATGGCTCTCCTTTAAAAATGTTTTATATTCCAAATCTCAATAAAAATGACTTTTGGATTATCAGTAGCTTTGGCAAATTCACGTTACATCCACGGGCCATTACCATCCATAACTGAGAACACACACACGTGCTAATCAATCATTTATTCCTGCTTCCCATCTCTCCTGCGTGGTTCTTGATGTTGTCTATCTCAGTCCTAGAATTGAGAAACACAGTAAAATGTATCGCCCTTTGTAATCCAAAAAAATTGTAGACACAACAGATACAATAGAGTTGGATAAAGTTGGAAGAGGGGGTAGGATTATGCTGGAAAGTTTTCCAAAGTCACCAGGAACAATTTTATATTATAGCAACATTTCATTGTCTACTAAAGGCAAAATTTCCACCCCTTCCCCAGAGATTAGGAAAAAAAGAAGCCAAAATGAGTATAATGTACAATGTAATTGGTTATGCTTCCCCATTCAATTTAAGATGAAAGCTTTACATTTGGGGAATATAGAAAAAGTACTGAATTTAGAGTAATAAGCCTGGGCTGAGATTTTACCAACTTTGTGATCCTAGACCAGCTCTTCTTAGCCTGGACACTATTGACATTTTGGGCTGGATAATTTTTGCATGTGAAAGGCTGTCCTGTCCATTGGAGCATGTTTAGCAGCATCTCTGGCCTCTACCCTTTAGACACCAGTAGCCCCTCCCCCTCCAGCTGAGACATTGCAAAATGCTTCCTGGGGAGCAAGATCACCCTCCGTTTTGAATCAATGTAATATAGTCTACAAAACTGATTTTATAAAAAGACGAAACCCATGCTCTGCCCTCCCTCAGAACTCTGCCTAGGGCTCCTAAGTGGCAGTGCTGGAGAAACAGGTGTGCAGCTCTGGGCTACACAGATGCACTGTCCCAGAGGGGTAGGTTGTAACTTTTAAAACCCTGGCTGTGGAGAACCTGTTATAAACAAAGCAAAACAGCTACAATTAGACAAACTCATAGGTATTTTAAACCCTGTATGTACACTAAGCATGTATGTATGTTTATAATGTATGTAGAATAAGGGAAAAGAGATGGCTGGGTGATGTCTGCCTGACTCCTTATGCATTGGGGTTTGGCTACCACACTTTGCCCCGTTTTGCCCGCTGAAGGTCTGTGGCTTGCAGCGCAGTGATATAGTCACACTTGCTGCACAGAACACCCCAGCTCCCATGAGAATCAGCAGAACCAGCCCTGCTCACCGGGGGCTTTACACATGGATGGGCTAGCACTCGCGAGCTCTTTCAGCTAGAGTGTAGCTGGATCCCAGTTTGGCCATGGTTGTTCCAAAATCGTTAGAGGGGTTTTTGTGTTTCTGCCCTTCGTACTAAGTAACATGTGCTTCTTTGTGTGTGTGAGTGACCACTCCTTTCTTCCCAGAAGCCCGGTGCTATCCCCTCTGCCCCGCCACTCTGAGCATGGGTTGCGTAGAGACTCTGGGAACATGACACGTGCCAGTCCCACTTTTTCCTTCCTAGCTCAGCATGACGAAAGTGTTGTTGGAGCTTGTCCCACAGACAAACGGTGCCTCAGTTATGTGGGCATTAGTGTGAACAAGAACAGTACCACTAAGTGAGCCACTCTTAGTGGGGAGATGTACAGCCTCAGGATGGGGGGGAATTGGCTGCCTAGACGGTCTCAGCTTCAGTCTGCCTCCCCAGAAAACCATTCTAACCCCACTTGACAGCTTAAGTGCAGCGTTAAATCAATGGATAGCCTATGTCTAGCTTAAGCACTCTCCCCACATCCTAATGATTTGTTTGGCTGCTTGTGAAGGTCTCTGGGCACATACAACAATGTTTTATTTTCCCAAAAGATCACGTGACCATGACAGTTAGCCTTAGGAACAAAGGAGTGAGCAAAACTCATTTTACCTGTATGTCCATCTGTAGACTTCCAACCCTCCTGAGAAACCCACGTCCACAAATGCTTCAGGCATCCTATAGAGGTTTGTTTAGAATTCCCAGGGGAGGCTAAGAGCCAGTTGCAACATCCCTCCATCGCCCTCCTCTCTCTCATTGCCACCACCATGGCTGGACAAGGGGAGCGCAGGTGGATGAGGTGGGTGGGAACCTGAAGCCCCGTCACCCCTGGCCTGTGATGGGGAAGATTGCTATAAGAATAAAACAAAACTTTGCTGAAGATTTGAAATCAGCTTAATTTTACTTAAATCTTTGGTGTGGATTATTGCTATCTGTTAAGTACACAAACCATTGAACTGGAAACAGAGGCTCAACAAAGGTTACCACTGATAATATTAGTTTATGGTAGACATTATCTAGTAGAGGTTTTATGAGTGACCCAGATATATAATTGGTCTGTTTTGAAAGAGGAGTGGGGTCTCCAGGATGTTTCTGTCCCCCATGGTTCCCTTAATAAGTGACTATATTTCCTGAGCTCTGTACCTTTGTCACCTTTTATCATCAAAATATGCAACCAGTTTTGGGTAATACTGATAGGGATGGAAAACTCAACGCTATGTAAGATTGAATGGGTTTGATAGCTAGCAGTTGGAGAAAATATTCCTACGTTTATATATAACTTTATAACGTATAAATTGTTCTCACATGTATTCTCTTGCTTAATTATCACAGATCAGCTGTGTGACCCAGGCTCTCTCGGCGCCTTATCTTGAAAGAACTTAGAGAATCTGATAATGTTGCAGCCCTATAGGAAACCTCTCAGTGCCTTCCTGTGATCTGTGGAAGCCCACCTTTCTCCTTCCCTTCCTGGGCTGGTGCTGACCTGCTTTTTAAATCTCATCTCCCACCAATCCTTCCTACTCACTGTAGTTCTAGCCATAGTTAACTGTTTGTAGGTACCCGAATGTGGCAGGCTCTTTTATACTTCTGGTTACTAGTTCTTGCGAACACGAATCCGTTCGTTCGTTCACTGCTGCTTGCATGCTAGGCACTGGGGACCCATCTCCCACCCCTTTGGTTCTCAGTCTAGGCAGGCAAAGGTGATGCTATACTATACGGTAAGCACTTGGGTCTCCGTGCTGTGGCAGCTATGAGGAGGGCAATCAGGTGCTGACTTGCAGGGCTTACGGAGGCTTCTCTGACGAGGCAACTCTGAAGTCAGTCATTTTAGTGGGAGGCGAGGTGGGAGAATTGTGGGAGGAGAGGAAGGCAGCTATTAGGACGGGCATGGACCCCAGGCCACACAGGTGGATGAGCGATAAGGTTTTGGTGGTGGGCAGTGCAGCTGCAAGTGTGCAGTCCCTGAGGCCTGAAGGGAGCCACAGCTGGGTGCAGATTTCTGCAAAGGACCTGTCTGGGGTAGTCCCTGTCCCCCACTGTGCCCCTCGTACACTGCTGCTCAGGCTTTAGATTCAATTTAGGCATCACCACTTCTGCCTGGGCTCCAGATTCCTGGGCTGGGTGGGGGTGGGGGGCACCATGGAGGATCCCTCCTCTGTTCCATAGTCCCTGGACAGGAGATAAGGTACTAGAGATAATGTAACAATTGCTTTGGTATTTTAGCTGTTCGTTTACTTGTATGTCCTTCCTCCTAGGCCACTGGTTCTCAGGGTTTAAAATATAGACTTTTGGTTCTTACCCCAGATAATCCGATTCAGTTTGGGATAGAGTCTGGGAATGTCCAGTTTTTAACAAGCAGAAACAGTGCAGTAGACTGTGAGCTTACTGAGGGCCCAGGTTTTACATATGTGTGTGTGCACAAAGAGCAAGCACGCACACAGATGCCCACACACTTTCTCTTGTTCATGCTTACATGCGTATTCTTACAGAGTGCCTGGTACAGAGTGATACACTTCAAAGGTTTGAATGAATGAAAGGGGTTGTTCCTATTTATATGTGAGAGTGTGTCAGAGCCTGAGTTAAAGCTCATAGGTGATCCCAAGGCCCGGCCCATTCACAGCCTCACTGCACCACAGTGGCCACGTTGACATGGCCCTTTGAGAAGGAAGCAGGGAGTCCCACTGAACTACAGCATTCTGGAGTCTCAGAAATGGGAACAAGAGGTCCTTAACTTGCATTTTATAATTTTCTGTAGCACGTCAGTATAATCCGCCAGGGTATCACTAATGAGAGATAAACACTCATTTATGACAGATCTTGGTAGTATACAAAACTGTAAAATCTACCCCGACCTCCAAGAAATTTTTGATCTACTTGAGAGTAAGAGGCAAAAATATACAGGCAATGGAATGACTGTGTGAGATTGTAAATGGCGCCTGGAGTGCCGAGCGCAGAAGTGCAGTAGAACTGCGCAGTGATTGAGGAAGAGAGGGAGGACTGAAGTTGGCTGGAGTGGTCTGAAATACCCTTCTCGAGTTCTGGCTCTGGGAAGGTGCAAAGGCATTCCAGGCGGGAGGAGTGATGTGAGCGGAGTCCTGGGAAAGAGACACAAGGACGCCAGTTTGACCCTCACACAGGTTATGCAGGGGAGTGATGGTTGTTGTCTGGAAGGGGATGCTGGTCCAGGTTTGGGAGGGCCTTAAATGAAAGGCGGGTATATGATATGGTTGTGGATGTATGGTGCATTCAGCAATTTAAAAGTCTGTTGTCCTCTTGTCTCAGATTTACCTTATTAGTAAAGGTCATGAATTTTTTCTTAATTTATTTTTTATTTCAGAATATTATGGGGGTACAAACATTTTAGTTACACGAATTGGTTTTGTAGTTTGAGTCAAAGTTATAAGTGTGTCCATCACTCCACATAGTGTGCATTGTACCTGTTAGGTGTGAGTTTACCCATTCCCTCTTTCCCCCTCCCACCTGCTTGATTTCCATTGAATTTTACTACCATATGTGCACATGAGTGTTGATCTCTAAGTTTCAATTTAGTAGTGAGTACATATGGGCTTTTTTCTTCTTTTCTTGCGATACTTCGCTTAAAAGGATGGTCTCCAGTTCCATCCAGGTTGTTACCAAAGGTATTAGTTCACCATTTTTTTTAGGGCTGAGTAATAATCCATGGTATAGATATACACCACATTTATTGATCCACTCATGTATTGATGGGCTTGGATTTTTTAATCTACGATAATAACCATGCGTTCCTCTTTCTGGAGAGCCCCGGCCACGCTTGATTTCCAGGTCAGTGGAAAGCAGCCCAAGGTGCGGGCGACCTGCGACAGTTCCATTTGGCTTTTTCGTACAGAGGAATGTTTGCACGTCCCTGCCTGTTCCGTGTGCCCACGGCCCGCACACACCTCCAAGCTGTCACATTCCCTCTTGTGCAATGCTTTTGCCAGCACCTTCGATGAAGACAATTTTTTAAAAATCAGAACTGTGATTTCCTTAATTTAATCCAAAATACAATGTTCAAGCTGCTGGACACATGATCTAGAATAAAGCTTTCAGTTCACACTGACCCTGTCGTTGCCGAAGCAAGACTCTTAGCTCTTTCACAAGTCTGCACAAACAGCCTCGGTAAGAATGTGTTCATCAGAAGTGTCACTTCTTCATAACCCTTTGATCCAGGATAATTTCTTTTTAGTCTTGGATGCTAAGTTTGCCCCAAGGAAGTCCAAGAGGTTTCATTTGAAGGCTTCTGTTTTGTTTAGAGTTTGCCACAAATACTGGAAGAACGTTTTCTGCTATTTATATAGTTTTAAGTAGAAGGCTACAGGCTGTTTTAAAATAGTTCCTGTTTAGAATTTTTTACCTGCAATTATAGTGTGAAGCTAAGTACCCTGTTCTTGTGTTCACAGAGGAATTTTCTCACACAACTACAAGAAAATGTGGAAAGTTTTGTCTTAGGAAATTTGATTCTTTCATCTCTCATGAGTTATTGCTTCAGGAATGCAGTTTACCAAAGTGGATTAGAAACAGCTTTAATGGGGAGATATATGTGTACTCATTAAAAGCAGCAAAGAGGTTTTCCTCTCTAAGTCCCCTCATCGCCAGTCTGCAGCAGATGCTGAGAATAGCTAAAACTGCTTGTTCTCTGATTTGAGCCTGGGATGTTTGTTGAAGGCCCTAACCAAAGTAGGTTTTTCAGTAATTGATCCACTTCACTTCTGTGCCTGAATAAAGCTTTAACCTGGCCTTTAAACACCAAAAATTCTTCACTGGATGCTCCTATTTTGGGAAGATGAAAAGTCTGTGTGTCTGTCAGTCACAGAAAATATTCCCCACTGGTTTGATTGAGTTTCAATCCTTGCCTATAAAACTTAAAAAATATATATTTTTTTTCCTAACTAGGATTTTTCTCTGTCTCTTTAAAATACCCTTTGTGGAGGAGGAGATGGAACAAACTTTCGGTCACTATAGTTTTGTCCTTTTTTGCTTAGGTGATTTAAGGAATTCTGAATGCCATAGTTCACATTTCATCATTATCCTGTGTTCCACGTTCAAGGTCAATGGTTAAAAATAAGTTCTTAAAGGAGGCGAAATTAAAGCAAGAGGGGATTATCTCTTAATTGTTTTAGAGACCCCTACAGTTTTACCTGAGTTTCTGTTGATCTGGGGAATGGAGGGAAACCTGAAGGGCTTCTTTCCTTGCAGACAAGTGAAACTGGCTCCTACCCGTCATTTGATACAAATAGGAAACTGAGGAAAAGCAGACTGGAAGGCCAGAAAGAGCACAGATTTTTAGTCCTTTTTCATCAGGATTGCTGTGTTCGTGTTAAGGAACTAATCTGTAAGCTTTGGGCAACAGCTCAGATAGAAACCTGTGTAGTCCGAGTCAACCCTCTGTTTCTCAAGGACAATGGTGAGCGTTTACACATGCTTTGCAGTTAGCCCGCAGTCCACTGTTTTTGATCTTTGTGATCAAAGATGGATTTGAGGAATTTTTTGAAAAAATCAGCCTGTACAACAAGTACATTACTTTCGAAAGAAGAAAGGGAGCATTCACACCCATTGTTTTCAGAGCCTCAGGGAATCCTAAGATGTGTGTCCTGGGGACGATGCCATAGTTGACTAGTCACAGTGGCTAAAATCAAATCTGTTTCAGTTAATAAAGAACTGGACAATGATGTTAATAGGGCTTATTCTAAAGAAGCCAGGAAAATGAAAAGTCTGTGTGTACTAGGAATTGTAAATAGAGAGGAAATGGAATAAGCATTACTTAGATTATCTTATTAAAATTTAAAGATACTAAAATTTAACTAGATAATCAGCTAGATATGGTATAAAAACTTGGCAGAAGTGTGATTTTTCTCCATCTGCTGGCCAGTATTATACTATATACATGGGATTTTAAAAACACAAGTATAGGTTTTATTCTCCTTACCCCCTGTAAAGTTTTAGGTAAATTCCATGGAATCAGTAGTAGAGGCATATTTTTTTTTTCTTCCTCAACAGGAAAAACAGTAGCTAACTGTGTCCCCTCAAATAAATAGCTGTACAAGAAAGTCATAGTTCAAATGAAAGGCAACCCGGTTTTTAAAAAAATGCCCAAAGTATTTGAACAGACATTTTCTCAAAAGAAGAAATGTGAATGGCCAGTAAGCACATCAAAACATGCTCGGCAATTTTAGGCATTAGGGAAGTACAAATTAAGACCACAGTGAGATATCACTAGAATGGCTAACAGGAAAAAGACCAAGAACACTAAATGTTGGTGAGACTCTGGAGCACTAGAAGTTTTCATATAATTGGTGGGAGTGCAGAGTGGTACAACCACTTTGAAAAAGGGTCTGGCAGTTTCTTACACACCTAACCATACATCTACGCTGTGACCCAGTAACTCTTCTCATAAGCATTTACCCAAGAGAAATGAAAGCATATCTCCATGAATAGAAAGCAGATGCCAGCCATGGTATAATAATAGTTTTCAACAACTGATGGAATAAAAGAATAGAGAATATATTTGAGCTTGCCATTTGGAATATCTTCTTTAGAGTGGCCCAGACTGGACACCTAGAGAAGGGAATGTAATCCTACCATACTACTCAGCTCTGCAGCAAACAATATTTATGTAATGAGTAAATACTGCTTATTAGCTTATTTTAAAGCTATGCTATTAAATATATACAAATATATGGTCACTTCTTTTTAAGTCTGATAATACTATTTCTCTTATAGCACATTTTATCTGACATTAATGTGGCTACATTGCATCTCTTTTGGTTAGTATTTGCCTTGCATCTTCTTTCCTGCACTTACTGTCTACATTTTTCTACCTATGTGTTAGGTTTGTGTCTTATAAAACAGCAAGTAGTTACATTTCCTTTTTTAAAAGTTGGTTGAGATTCTCCCCACCACTGTCTCTACCAATTCCATTTTTCCCACCTCTACTGGTTTGGCAGATATAACTTCTTTTTTTTTTTTAAGTGGTTATACTTGGTATTTTAACATGTTTATGTAACGAAGTCTAAGGTTAGCCACCACTTTACCCTCCCACCGAGCAAAGTAAGGATCATGTGATAGAATGCTTTTCATGTCACTTACCTTCCTCCTGGCCTATATTGTTTGATATTTCAGTTTTTACATTTTTCTTTTGGAACTCCATTAACTAGACACATGTACTTATTCCGTCATTGTTTGTTTATATTTACCTGCATGTTTATAATTCTTTTAACTCACCATTTTCTTATGCCACTCAGACCTTCCTTTGAGGATCATTTTCCTCCTCCTTAGAGTACATCCTTAAGTTTACTTAGTGAGGGTATTTGGTGGTGAACTATCTCAGTTTTCTGAAGTATCTTTATTTTGCCCTCATTCTTGCAAGCTGGCCTCACTGGGAACATAGATCCTTAAGAGTTAGAAGGAACCTCACTGACCACCACTTGGCTCAGCTTTTTCTGTCTGTTTCCAGAAAAGCCTGCCTCTAGGCACAGAAGGAATACAGGACTTTCCCAGGTCCTTGCTGCCCACAAGGTGACAGTTTCTTAGCCTGATACTAAAGATGCTCCTTTGTCTGCTCCATTTTATCTCCAAGCCAGTACCTGTCCTATCACCCTGTAGATGTCTCCCTAGCACCTGTCCTATTACAGGTGGGAGCCCTTCGTATTAGAGAAGTTGCTTTTCTAGTTGTTCCCTAGCACTGATATGCCTGGGCTTATGTCATTCTTCCCAGGTAGAATGTCCTTCCCTACTTCTCTCCTTATTTTGGTCTATGTTCCACCCTTCCATCATGGAGCTTTTCTTGACTGCCCCAGCCCTTGGGGATCTTTTCCTGCCCTTTACCCCTGTAACACCTGTAGGTGACACTTAGCTTTGGTGCTTGGCACTTTTTATCTCTTTATAGCTTGTTTCTCTAACTAGCATGTAGCACATCTAGATCAGTGGTCTCCAAACCTTTTTGATCACGCAGCTCTCAGTGAGCAATTGTTGGGCATGCACTCCAAATAACTATATTCCCTTATAAATTATATATATATATGGTACTATATATGTTATAAACACTATAAACTATCCACAAAATTGAAATGAAGATGAGGAACAAATAAATGCAAGGTCCAGTGGTTTCTTCCTGCACCCCAGCGTACCGATTTGAGTCCTGTTTCCCTACTGCTTGCTGTTTTTATCCCTATTAAATAGTAGACATTTGGGAAGTATTTGATGATGATACAGGTATTAGGTGTTAAGGTGACAAGGTCAGAAGGTGAACGTCAGGAATTCCTTGAACCTTATTTTCTGTCACCTCTGGGCATTGGTACTTACTGTTTACTCTTCTTGCAACGCTCTTTTCCATTTTTCCTGCTCCATCTCTCTTTCGCTTGTTCTGAAGCCTTCCTTGGCTCCTAGCTGTATTGTCATTCTTCAGAGAAGCCGCCCTCGATTCCCCCACATCTGGTTAAGGCTCCTGCCCTTCCATGCCCCCGTGGAACTTTTTGCTGCATGTGGTAACAGCCATGCGGAGTCTGTCTCTGGCACTACATGCTCATTTGTTGAAGGCATTGCTGTGTCCTTTTCACCACTGTACCCCTCCTTCCCATCATGGTTTCCAGAATTTACTAAGCATTCAAACTCTGTCAATCGAATAAGCATATGATGGAGAAGGAAGTGGTTGGGTGTCCTTAGAAGAGCCCATACTGGGACCAAGGTCATAGCAAACGATGGTCTGCTCTAGTGCCAAAAATGGGGCAAATACCTCATTGCCCCAGAAGTGATTTGTGAATCAAATAACAACTTAGGGCTGAAGGCCTGTTGCTCTTTGCTTTTCAGCAGGAACCCCTGCAGTTTGTTGAACTGCGTCATGTCTTTAGACTATATTTTTACTAGATTACGATAAACCTCTGAGTTAAAACTAAACTATCCAGACTTATGTTAATATGGTGTGTTGAGCTGGTACCCAAATCTCCAGAGAATGAAGGCATTTTTCACTTCTTGCCCAGTTATTTGGGGTATTCTTATATACATCTCTACTTTTCCTAAAAGTATAGACTCTTACTTAAGGATAAGACTGGGTTACTATGGTAACAGAGTAAGAACCCTTTCAATGGATTTTAAGAAAAGAGAATCCATTTGTCCTTGACTAGTGGAATGTTCTCGTTTTAGTAAGAAAGGAATAACAACACTAGGTCCTAGAGGAGGGAATTTATTGCACATCCAAAATTCTGCTTTCCTTAGAGGTGAATCCTCACCACTACCAAACCTTTGTTTATACTGTTTTTAAACAAACTTTTATAAACCAACTGTTTATAAACAAACAAAGGCTTTTTTTTTAAATAAACAAATTTAATTTCTTCATCTCTTTTAAATTTTATTTTGTTTAAGGCATAATGCATTTGTCAAAAAACAAACAAAACCAGCCTGGCAGCCAAGATAATAAGCTCCTAAGTTGTTAGCTTCTGACAGGGAGTGACCATATGATGCAAATGACATTTGATTAAAGCAGCTGTCTCCTTGATTTTTTTTTTTTGAATTATCAAAAAAAAAAAAAAAAAAGGTGGCTGAGGTTCAAAGCTCTTCCATTAGTGTTGCAGGAAATTTGGCTGTGTGATAAAGGTAGTTTGCCTTCACTGTTGGGTTTTGAATTAGTCCGTTTACAATGAGCAACAGTACAGCAGTTTTAGAAACTGTGTTGAATTAGCGACATGAGGGAGGCAGCATTGCTTTCATTCTAGCCACGTAGTTGGAGAAAGAAATGATTAGGCGTCATATTCCTTGTGGTTAACATCCTTTAAGGTTTTCCTAAGATCATGAAACCAAAACTTGGAAAAGACCTTAGAAATCTACTAGTGGATAAGGGGGAAAAAAAATGAAAGGGAAATGGAATCAGGCAAACTAAAGGGCACGATTCTTTTAGTTCTCAGCAGGAAACACATGTTTATCTGGAAAAGATTTTGGTTGGACAGGTTGTTTGTATAAGAATCTTTTTTGTGAGGAAGGAAGACCAACCTGGGCTTGTTGCAGGCTGGGGTAGGGGGTGGAAAGGGCAGTCCCGAAGCTTCAAGTGAATGAGAAAAATACACAGATTTCAAACAGAGAAGTCCTGCTTTCACAGGGATGATCTGCTTATGCTATTAGCTTACTTTTAAGTTGTGATGTATACTTATTTTATAAAATATGGTGGTTAAACAGTAACTTTAGTATTAATTGCTGTAAGAACAGAAACAGTAACTTTTAAAAAGATATGGAAAGATGTTTTGGGTGGAAACTAGTTGACAAAGCAACACATAGAGTATGACACCATTAATTTAAGACTGTACGTCTATGAATGTATATTTGGTGTGTTCATCAGGATAATTCAGTGATTATTTGTGTAGTAAGATTTAAGATTATTTTTAGAAAGGATCTCTTCTTCATAGTTTTCGGTGCCATTTACATTTTCCATAGTGATAATCATATTATCTTTACGAACAAGGACAACAAAAGAGCAAAAAGATCTTACATGTTACCTGTGCTCTGACAGCTGAGATTGTGTTAAGGCAACATTGTTTCCTTACATCATACCTATATTGCATTTATCATAAAGGTTATCAGGAGGAAAGGGGCTCATGCATGGGACATTTTCTCCTCAGATAAATTTGGTTATGAAGGATAGAACAGTTTCCAAATAATTGGAAAATGCTTACATTTTCAAGCATATAGAACCAAGATGCATAGTCTAACTTAAGCTTGGAGCTGAGGATAATATCATTTTGAGATATTTTCTCAGGTAGGATAACAGAGTAATGATAGCAATGCACCTCCAAGTAACACAAACCAAATCTGATAGAACAGAAACACTTTTCCTCATCATCCTGAAACCTAGTGGTGATGATCCACTGAGGAATGTTTGATTTTCCCTCTTCAAAAAATGAAGAATGGGCTAGGCTCAGTGGCTCATGCCTGTAATCCTAGCACTCTGGGAGGCTAAGGTAGGAGGATCACTTGAGCTCAGGAGTTTGAGACCAGCCTGACCAGGAACGAGACCCTGTCTATGCTAAAAATAGAAAATTAGCCAGGCGTCAAGGCAGGAGGATCGCTTGAGCCCAGGAGTTTGAGGTTGCAGTGAGCTATGATGATGCCACTGCTCTCTAACTGGGGTGACAGAGAGAGACTCTGTCTTAAAAAAAAAAAAAAAAAGAATGAAGACATGGCAGATGGAAGTCTATTTATGGATGAAATCAATGGAGGAAAATGATATATCTATAGAATCATAGCAAGAGAGTAGAAATTCTTAACATTTTTGCAGAAGAGAACTATAGGATTCTTGAGATTGATAATAAGAGACAGGATGAAATTTCCATCATGAAATTATGTGTGCAGAAAGGAGTAGATGCCATAATAGCTGAAGGTTATTATTGTAAAAACTTTCTTATTATACTTTACCTCATTGTGCAAAGAGCTTGAAGAAGCTTACAGAAATGTATATGGCAGTAAAATATCAAGAAGAAATCAGAACCAGGGTAAGTATAAATACATTACAATAGCAGATGCTATGGATGCCCCACCCATACTTCCTCTCAGCCCACAAAAAGGAAGCTGGAAATGCTGGGAATTAATATCCTCCTTCCCCCTGAAGCAGCCATAGCGGTGCCAGAGGATATAGACGCCAGTTTCCTCACCCCCTAGGATATTCTACCAACTCCTTGAAATCCCCCAAAGGGATTGAGCCTCCGTTGCCCACACTGGAAAACTGCTCAGTAATACACTTCTTGTGGATTTCCTTCTGTCCCTATCTCACTTCTCTAATCCCCTGGTGCTTCTGGGGATTACTTCCCAGTTAAGCTACTTGCAACTGAAGTCCTTGTCTCAAACTTTGCTCCGAGGGGAATCCAAATGCAGACAGGTGTAGAGAGAATAGAACAAGGATAAGCAAAGCAAGAGGAGAAGGATCTGAAGACATCTCTAAGGCTGTCTATATGGCTCGGAGGATAGTGGCACTCTTATCTAGGAGGAAGAGCGGGTTGAAGAGGTGGGGAAGGGGGTTTAGCTCAACACAGGTCACTTTTTAGGTAAGTTTGTGGATATCTTGAAGAGATGCTGAGAAGCTACTTAGAAATAAATTTCATAGCAAGAAGCCAGAGCTAGAGCTGTATTTTTGGGAGTTCTCAGTATACAGGGAATTGTTAGAAGTCAAGAGAATGTACGCGGTCTCTGAGGAGATGAACAAACATTCAGAAAGATCAGAGGATGGTGTGTACTGAGCTTTGGGACATAGACATGTTTAGAGATTGGGAGGAAGAGGAGAATCAGGGAAGGAGACTAAGAGAACTGTAGAGACAGGAACTAGATGCTGCTGTTGGAGCCAAGGCCCCTTTCTTCCAAGGACGTGAGAAGGGGAGAGTTTGTACTTTGGAGTCTGTATAGAGCCTAAACGTGAAAAAGGGGAAAAAAGATGAGGAGAGGAAGATGGGAGGTCAGGACTCTGTCCTAATGATGTGGTAAGAGGCTTTTCCCGTGGCTGTTAATGGAATTTTGCTTCAGGTGGTCACATCCAGGAGTTCTGTTCTGATCCCCTTTTTGCTGGCAGCAGAGGCTGGAGTGAGGGGTGACAAGGGCTCAGCTTTCATGAGTGCTCTGACCATGAGTCCTACTCAAGAGCATCAGTCTAGTAACAAATCCTTTTCCTCGTCTCCTTTTGCCATCCCATTAGCTCGCAGGATGGTAGGGGTTTGTGTAGGCTGGGCTTCCTCAGAGGGAGCCAGAGCCCGAGAACCACCTGTGTATAGCTCCTGTAGCGTTGGGTCTCATAATACAGTGAGTCTAATCACTCTGAGTTTGGAAATACCTGTCAGTCGTATAGTTAAGCTCTTTTCAAGAAACACGGAGGATGCTGTACTACTTAGTGCCATTTAGGGGGCTTTTGCTGCCATTTTAAAAGACAAAAACCTTTCGCTGCAGACTTTGTCATTGGTACTGCCACAAATTCCCTGGAACCCTCTCCCTATCCTGGTTCACCAGGTTCTCCATCCTCTTTTCCAAACATCTGCTCATCTCGAAATCTTCCTTAATTAACCAGAGGACCAGGATGCAACTCCTGGGATTCCCCTTTCACTCCATGCCCACTTCACTCTCACCCACTGGCGATGCGCTCTTGTTGTAAATACTCATTTAAGTTATGTATTTGCTTAATTGCAGTCCTAGTCTTTCTGTTTAGGTCATTATTATCTCAGACAGGGATCATCTATGTTTGCATATTTATGCCTCATTCTTTATGCAAATAGTTTGGTGAGCTGAAAGTTGCTTACTCAGTCAGTGTTTGATAACATTGAGCAGAGTTCTCTTGCTACCTTATCTCATTACCTTCCAGGGATATATTTTGGAGATATAAACAGCATAACATTTTCTGGTTCTTTCTTGACTAGTAACTTTTGGTTAACTCTAAGGTTTTCCTGTTTGTTTTACTCACAGTTTTCCCTCCCATGTGCATGAAAGATAAAGTAAATACCTCAGGAAGAAGAAAAAAGACGTTTGATAGTATTGGTAGATCAACAACAGTAAACAAAGTCTGGCATCCTGCCTTCTGGCATTGGCTGCTTGACCTCACTTAACCTTCCTGTTAGTTTCTTTTTCCTCACCAGAAAATGTATTACTTTGCAGGGATACCAGGAGACCCACTGTTAATAAAGGACACAGTGCAGTGTGATGTCATCCCTAGAGCCCTGGGATAAAATCGAGTGCAAGGTTCTAGTGCAAGTTCTGGCACAAGCTAGCTAGATGAATTTTGGGTATGTTAACTTCTCTAGGTATTGACTTCCTAGGTATTCATTCCTCTTCTAGACAATTAGACAATTGAAAATCCTTCCTATTCCTAAAAATGCTATGGTAGTGTGAAGTAAGGGCTTGAACAACAATTATTAATATAATAGGTAACAGTTACTACGTGCCAGGTACTTTTCTAATTATGTCATCTTTATTGACTCAACTCATTTAATCCTCAAAACGGCCCTGTGAGGAAGATACTCTTTAGGTTCTATGGATGAGGAAACTGAGGCATAGGATGTTAAACAGCTCGCCCAAGGTCACCCAGCTTATATTCACACTTGGACTCCAAATCCCACGCCCTCAGCAGCCACACTCTCCTGCCCATGGTTGTGTAGAAAGGTTGTTCAACCTCCTCAGCATAACCCCTTAAAGACAAGCCACAGGTCTTAGTAAACCACAGCACCTTTGCAAATTCAACTTAAGAGTTAAGTCATATTTTATACTGACTCACAGTTATTTCCTTTATGAATTTTATGTCAGTAATTCTGGAAACTTTAATTTGCTTGTAATCATTTGAAAATTAGGAGCTAGGATCCATGATTCTGCTCCACACTGGAATGTTTCAGAAGCACTTTCAAATACATATTTCTGCTGCTGGAATAGAAAACTTTAAATTCAGGCAGATAAAGCAAAAAACTAAAGAGGGTGAAGTATTTACTGTTTTTGAGATAAAGTTAAGGCAATTTTACAGGAGCTTCCGAGACATACTCCTCCTCCGCAAAAGCCTCACGTGACCAACACAGGTTTCGGGCCAGCGTGACTTTCTGTGAATGAAAACTCCCCCTGGGGTTGTTTGGTGACTCCTTAGTCACTTGCACGTTCTAAAGTTCTCAAAATGAGCATGTGGGACGACAATCAGGCTTGAGGAGATAGAATTTTAGTTCAGAATAGTTAATCTTCATCCTATTTGACACAGTTACTCTGCACCCTGTCCCTGGGATGGCTGTTTAAAACCAACTCCTGGTGAGACAGAGGCGGGCTCCAGGCCTGCCCCCAGTTCTGGAGAATGGAATGTGAGTTTTCGTGCTGGGGCACAGAGCCAGCTTCCTATTTACTTAGAGGCATTGGGCACCTCAGCAGCCAGACAGAAGTAGTGATGCAAGTTTTGGCTGCAAAGCAAGTTAGGGTTGCCTGAC
This sequence comes from Avahi laniger, assembly GCA_963575035.1. Lineage (NCBI taxonomy): Eukaryota > Metazoa > Chordata > Mammalia > Primates > Indriidae > Avahi > Avahi laniger. The sequence continues at coordinate 67,491 of CAUYSK010028394.1, read as the reverse complement.
ATGTCTGACAAAAGTACGATCTGAGAGATTTCTCAAAGCCCTGGTTGGTTTAAGGCACAACAGGATTCAAGAGTTGTTTTTTTTTTTTTTTTTTCCCAGTCCTTTTGACTCAGTCGTAAGTAAATAGGAGGCGGGTGCAAACAATGAGGAAGCTCCTTCCACGGATTGTGAAGTGGGGTTCTGTAGGCAGGTGAACAGAGTGCAGTTGGAGAGCCCTTTCTTCCTCCTCATGGCATCAGTCCAGAGAACGGTGATGGCGAAAGCTGTTGCAAGCTATGGGGGCCTCAGTTTTCCTATGTGATCACATGTCTTGCACATTCCCAGGTGTGTGTGTATACGTGAGTATGTGCATTTGCTCTTTTAAAAGAAAAAGGCACACATGCAAAATAATACAGAAAAAGGAAAATTGAAGTTTGTCCATGACCATGTCTGAGATGCATGGGAGGCACCTGGGACAGAAGTGGAAGAGACACAGCCCCCAGGTCGTGATCCAGGTGCCCTTCCAGGCTGCTGTGGGACCAGCAGGGAGGAGCATTTCACCTGATGTCAGGATTTGGAGGAGGCCACTCAGGTTCTGAGGCAGATAGACTAAATCTAAATTACTAGCTGAAGGAAAAGAGGGAAGGGTGTTCCAGAAAGGGCCAACAGGCAAGAGCAAAGATGGCACGATATGCCTGGCATGGTGGACAGCTACGAGCAACTTTTTCTTAAATCCTCTGCTTATGAAGAATCAACTGGAAAATTCATAGGTCATGCTACTGCTGTGGCAATAGCTATTGAGGAAAAAAAATAGGATTCAATTCATGAAATATTAAAAATGCAAGTGAGCTGACCTTTCAACCAATCTTTATAGTATTAAGAGATTAAAGAAGTAAGTTCTTGGTAATTAGACACCCAAGGAGAATTTAATTTCCATCTAGATATGATAAGTGTTAAGTAATTCAATACAAGTTTTGCTTTGGCCAGTATTAAGCTGAGTCTCAGGCTGGTGATAACATAGGCTAGGTATAGGGTGATTCCATTAGCCTAATTTTATCATCTCCTAACAAAGGAACATTAACATCTGTTCCCTTTGTGGTTACCAAATGACCTCTGAAAGTATGGTGGAAGAGAATGGTATAGTATAGTAACTTCTGTTCTTGTGCAATCCTTATCCAAAATTTTAAGAACTTGTCAGGAATATTGACTATGACACTACCTCATAGGGCTGAGGACAGGCATGTATTTTATTTTCTTGAGACAGATGGGAAACCTGAGAGTGAAAGTAATTAGGCTGCTTGCCAAAGATTACACACACTCAAAGACAAAAACTGCAGCAGGTACGATGTTAACAGTGCTAGAGCCTATTGGTGCCTTAGCCAAATTCATTTCAGCTATTTCTGCATTTTGTTCTTTGAGATTTCTTGTGTAGACTCTAATTTTTACTGTTAAAAAGAATGTAGCAGTTGGTATCTCTATAGCCTACATTCTTGCTTACTGGTATTTTTTGAGAAAAAAAATTTCTAGAAGTTGAATTGCTGCTGAAAAGGACATACACATTTAAAACTTTGACAGGTATTGTCATTTGGTCTCCAGAAAAGTATTCTTGGAATAGATACATTTTGCTTTTGAATGCTGCAGTGTGCTTCGCTTTGTGCTAAGTACTTGAAATGTGTTGCCTGATCCAGTACTTGGAAGAACCCTAGGAGGGAGGCATCACCGGGTTTCTAGATGGAAACCCCTAGGCTTTGCAAGGAAAACAGCCGGGGGATGGGGATGGGCCAGGACTGGATCTCTGTTTGTATCAACAGGATGGGGGTGCCTGTTTCAACCCGTCGAAATGGGCACTTTCGTCATCCTTTTAAGTATTGGCCAATTTAAGAGGTAAAATGTGATGTAGCTTCTGGTTCTTATGTGTCCATCTTGGATAGAATTGGACATCTTGGCATGTTCGTTGGCTGTTTACGCCTACAGTTTTACAAATTGCCTGTTGACATCCTCTGCCCCATTTTTACTGGATTGTTCATCCTTTTTTTCTTATCGATTTCTACATATCATACATAATAACTTTTTGTCAGGTGTTGCAAATCCTTTTTTCCTCCAGTTTATTTCTTTCAACTTTCTGTTTTGTGTCTTTTGCCATCTAGAACTTTAAATTTCTTAAGTTGCAAATCTGTGAGCATTTTATAGCTTTAGGGTTTTATTATCCTCATCCTATCCTAGGAGTATAATATTTTTCTGTGTTATTTTTCCATAATCTCCTCCTAAAATGTACCTGAGATGATCTTAGAAATCTATTTCTTCCAAGTTTTAAAATTTATTAGCAAATTATTCTTGCATGATTTCTTAAATTTCCTTGGTATATCAGTGATTAATTTAAAGCATTATCAAGGAAGTAAGCTTTATTTTTATTAACCACAAGTCTCTACATACTTTGGAGAAATTCTAGCATAATTATTTGGAAGACATAATGGTGCAACTTTCAGAGTTTTCAGATTAGGAGATACTGTTTTAAAAATGTGAGATTAGAAAAGTAACTTTGTACCTATTTCAGGTTAATTTCTGCCTATTCCAGGTTAACAGAGGTGATTCTGTACTGACTGCTTTTGGGCAGGGCTCTCACAGTCTGTGCTGTAGGCAGTTCTCTCATTTAGTTTGTGGGACACCAGAATTAAAGGAGAATAATGAGAAACCCTGTCCAGCAGTTATAGCCCATAGATGGATCTAAGGTCCCAGACAGCTAGACAGGGAGGTCACGCTAATGTCATATCCTGGAGCATTGGAACCCTGGAGCACTCATGGTATGTGCTGCAGAGGTTGGCCCATGATAACCAATTGTAACCAGACAGTGAGCATCTCAAGGATTTGCAAAGGTCTAACCTTAAAAAGTTAGAGTCCTAGGCCGGGCGTGTTGACTCACACCTGTAATCTCAGCACTTTGTGAGGCTGAGGTAGGAGGATTGCTTGAGGCCAGGAGTTTGAGACTAGCCTGAGCAACATAGTGAGACTGATAGTTCCGGTTATGAGGGAGGCTGATGCAGGAACATCACTTGAGCCCAGGAATTTGAGGTTGCAGTGAGCTATGGTAATGACGCCATTGCACTCCAGCCCAGACAGCACAGCAAGACCCTGTCTCAAAAGACAAAAACACAAACCCACAAAGTCAGAGTCCTCATGAGGTCATTAGGAAAGCATGATGATTTTGGGGAGGTGGTTTGTATCTTGAAGAAAGAAAAAATAAGTTGGGGCATATCTGAACTACCAAACTTTCTCACATACTAGGTGCATCTAGATTCATTACATATTATTCTTTTTTCCTCCCTTTTCATATACAGCTACACTCCAGAGAGACCGAATCTTCAAACATTTTACCAGGAAGCGCCAAAGGGCTATGCGAAGGCGAGTCCACCAGATCAACGGACACAAGTTCATGGCCACGTACCTGCGGCAGCCCACCTACTGCTCTCACTGCAGAGAGTTCATCTGGTAAGAGGTCCCTGCCTTCTCTCCTCCTCGAGCTTCTTTCCAATAGGGGCCTCCTCTGGTTACATGTCACCTCAGGAGAAAGCACGATTATTAAGAATTATTTTAGGATCTCTTTTTTTCTCTTATTCTAATATGTTGACCCATTAATTTTAATCCATGTTGCCAAAAAAGAAAATCTAAATAATTTACAGATCCAAGTTTTAGATATTTTTTTTCCAGTCATTTCGGTAACGGTGCTAAGGAATCATGACTGATCAAAAAGCATAACATAAATCAGAGCAAGAAGCTAATCTGTCAATAAATAATAAACTGGATAATCAGCCCCTTAGGACGAAAGAAAAATCAACAGTATTGCTTTACGAAGGCATGAATCACATGGTAACTTACGGACATTAGTTGTTACAAGAAACTAAGCACATAATAGTCTTCAGCTTCATGGTATGTAGGAAGGTAACAGCCTTCAGTGACCATATACTATAATCCCTGGCAATTAGGAACTAAGATAATTAAAAGTTGAGAAATTCTAGAGATTTGGGGCAATATCTTACTCGACATACAACTGAAGCTTAAGTCTCAGTCTCAGTGGCAACTGTAAAAATATAAGATAAATTTAAGCAACAGTTATCTTCAAAGGCAACATTAAGCATATTTGTTTGGAAAGAGAAGAAAGAAATATCCCTTCATACATGTGTGTGCATACACCCTTCTTAGGAGAAAAAAAGTTTAGTAGCATGAAAACAGATCTGTGTTTTTGTTGCAGACTTTAATCATTTTGTTTAATGAAAGCAGAAGCCCTTGATTCAAAGTAATTTCTGAGCATTGATCAATTGCTTCATAGTTTTTTTTCTGTGTTTACTTTGGATTTTATATCTCCTTTTTTTTTTTTTTTTGAGATAGAGTCTTGCTCTGTTGCCTGGGGTAGAGTGCAGTGACATCACCATAGCTCACAGCAACCTCAAACACCTGGGCTCAAGCAATCCTCCTGCCTCATCCTCCCCAGTAGCTGGGACTATAGATGTGTGCCACCATGCCCAGCTAATTTTTAGTACTATTATTTACTACTATTTTTAGTAGAGACAGGGTCTTGCTCTTGCTCAGGCTGGTTTTGAACTCCTAAGCTCGAGAGATCCTCCCACCTTGGCCTCCCAAAGTGCTAGGATTATGGGCGTGAGTTACTGTGCCCAGCTGATTTTGCCCCTTTTAGCAGTCAGAACCTAGGGTTAGTGTTTCTGGCATTTTTAATTAAGAGGAGAGACTTAAGGCCCTCAGTTGGCTGTTGATATGTGTCATAACATTTATTGTCTGTAGAAAAAAATTCCTGTTACTTTTTTTATCAAAAAAATTAGCAGCTCTGGCATCTTTGCGCCCACGTTCCCTCTTTGCAGCAGTCTGCACTGTCTAGTTAGCCACAGTCCCACCTCTCTCTGGTCCGCTTGACTTGGGGCAGTTATACCTGTCTGTTGCACTTTATTTCATGTCGCACCATTCTGCTTCCCCCCTTTATGGGACCTGCCTGGCCCCTGTAGGCGTTTGTAGTGACAACCTCTGACCTCAACTAATACTCATAATGGAAACTCGTTGGATAATTTCGGTGAATTTTTCTCAGCAAGGAAACATAGCCCCACCCCAGCCAGCCTTGAACCCTGATACACATACTCTCTCTCACTTAAAATATTGACGTATGTATCAAATATGTAGGTAGGAGTATGGCCGGCGTTCAGTCTCATCACCGACCAGGTGTATGGCTTAGTCATGTTCTGTGACCTGTCAGTGCCCCCCTCGTTTGCCAAATAGAGACAACAATTTTACTTATATAATAAACCTTTCCATGCATTTAGAGTGCCAGGCATCATTCTAAACCTTTTACATTATCAACTTTTTTTTTTATCTTCATGATAACTTTGTGAAGTAGGTACTGTTACTATTATTCCCTTCTATAGAGGAGGAAACTGTACCTCAAAGCCTCAGCCCCTCTGACTTCAGAGTCAGTGCTCTTAACCATGTTACTATGTGTGCTGCCTCCCAGGACTTTTTGTGCGGATTAAATGAGATAGTATGGATCAGCCACGTGGCCCAGTGACTGACACATCCTACGGCGTAGTTAATGTGGTCTTCGTTAATGAGAATGGGAATAATGTTACTATAGCCATTAGAATATATGCAGGAGAGACAGAGGTGGAAGCTGAGGGCCCAGAGAGCATCTTGTGGCAGCACCTCTGCCCCGCTGTGGACTCTGGGGGCGATGTGGGCATAGGGACGAGGGTGGTGCTGTGTAGACTCATCTGTGTGCTTTTGTACACGTGTCTGTATCTGTTTAGTGTCTGTACATCTTTGTGTGTGAGAGAGAGAGAATAAGGTGGCAGAGTGACTTCAGGCTGAGGCTCAGTCACACGAGGCTTATTTCCATCGAGGACGTAGGACACTGCCCTCGCGGTAGGTGGGACGGGAGTCATCACAGCCCACCCGCTTACGTCACCTGGAGCAGCCTGATCCATCAGATGATTTTCTTTGTGTCTCGTGGTGACAGACAAGGGCTCGAAAAGCACATCATCTCTGCTTCTAACCTGAAATTGTGTCTTTCATAAAGGAGTAGAGGATGAAATTTGTTTTCCTTAGGGGACTGTAGGAGGGTTATTGCTGAAATACTTGACTGATGGTGGTTTTATTCTCTATTGTTTTCAACAGGGGAGTATTTGGGAAACAGGGTTATCAATGCCAAGGTAAGGAAACATTATTAAAACTGTGTTTAATCTTGTTCCTATGTTTAAAAAAATGATCAGACCAAGAGAAAACAGGACACATTCCATTAATACTATGATAAATAACTGTAGGTCAGAGCAGACCCCCACATAGCTACAATTCTTTAGTTTTGGTTCGATCTTGGCTATATTTTAGACAGTGTAAAGGGGAAGTTTTTAGTTCTAAAGCCAGGATACCTAATAAAGTTTTCATTGTTTAAAGTTTTGTCTCTGCAATAGCATGAAGGTACTGAAAGGTAATGCCATTTTGTAAACATACCATTAAATGATGAAGATAAATTTTTGTTGTTTACAATCCCATTGTCAGCAGGGGTAAAAAGTAGCACAATGCTGTTTTCTGTACCTGCTTAGGGAATAGAAGCTATTATCCAAGTCTTTTTAAAAATTTTCTAATTTCAAAAAAAAGTGAGAAATGTTCAAAGTTGAGCTCTTAATGATCTTGTAAGATATTACATATTAAATTTATCATAGTTTTCATAATTCTAAGATGGATTACTGGTGTTATGGCAGGATTGGGATGAAGTACAATGGAAGGAGTGAAAGGAGACCCCTTACCCAGGCGGTTTACCAACGTAGACCACATTCTGGGCCATAAAACACATCTTAACAAATTTAAAAGAATAGAAATCGTAAAAAGTATCTTCTTAGATCACAGTGACATTAAACTAGAAATCAATAACAGAAAGATAGCAGGAAAACCTCCAAATATTTGGAGATTGAAAAACACATTCTAAGTAACCCCTGGGTCAAAGAGGAAGACTCAAGAGAATATGAAAAACATTTGGAACCAAATGGGAATGAAAATATAATTTATAAAAATACGTAGGATGCAGCAAAAGCAGTGCTCAGATGGAAATTTATAGCATTAAATTTATATATAAGGAAAGAAGAAAAATCCAAAATTAATGGATAAGCCTCTAGCCAGGCTAACTGAGAAAAAACTCAATGCCTCAGAACATAAGGTCTTTCTGTATGAAGAAGGATTTTGAGATCCTCTCATATAAAAAGAGTTCTCTGGGCGCTTTCCTTTTGGTTCTCCTGAGAATTCAATCTGATGAAAGCTAGATTTGTTTTTAGGTATAGGGCTATTTGCTGACATGTCACCTGTCTTTATGTACTTAATCCTGAAACCTTCCACATGTCTCGAAAGATCTTAAAATGATGTATATTTAATACTGCTTCGTTGCATGCATTTATCCTTTAATGACTGACAAATTCAACTCTTATCTATGCTATGTCAGTTATCTAGATGAAAATGAAAAAAATGTTATTCAGATGAGGAAATATCTTTTGAAAGCCTCTTCTGCTCAAGGCATCATGCGGGAATTCTGAGGGTACTGCAGGAAGGTTTGAAGGGGGCAGGGATAAGGGTGTGGGAGATCAGAGGAGGGACAGAGGGTTTCCACCTAGAAGGGGCTAGGGGCGGGTATTTTCATCGAAGAGACATTTTTTGAATTGCATCTTGTCATAAACTTAAGATTTAGTTAGTTGATAGGCAAAGAGGGTATCCTAGGGATAGGGAAGGGCATCGGCAGGGTGTAGGGAGGGTGAATACTTGTTCCAGGAAAAGCAACCAGTGCAGTTTTTATTGGAACAAGTAGATCCCACAGAAGAAAGGTGACAGGTAGCTTGGGGTAGCCTCTGGAGGACCTGAAACCTGGTTGGGAAATTTGAACTCTATTGATTGGCAATGAGACGCCACTGAAGGTTTTTGATCATGAGGCAGAATTGACCAGAATCATATACTGTAGGAAGAGTCCTCTGGTTGTGGGTACAGGATGAAATAAGCTCAGGACTTGATGACTCAGTTTGAGCCGGAGCAAAGGTCTGTGTTACGATGGTAGCAAAGAAAATAGGAAGGATGGGAGGGCTGGTTGCCATCATGTGGGCCAGACATCTATGGCCCGTCACGGTGGCAGAGTTCAGCCCTTGGTGACGCTGCCGTAATTGGCTGGACTAGGAGCCTCTGATGAATGTGTAATTGCTGGATTTAATTTCCTAGTGTGCACCTGTGTCGTCCATAAACGTTGCCATCATCTAATTGTCACAGCCTGTACTTGCCAAAACAACATTAACAAAGTGGATGCAAAGGTAAGAGGAGAGCAGTCTGCTTATTAAGTGTGTGTGTATTTGGGTACGTGCTTGCCCTCTCTCCCTCCCTCCCCCACCTCTGCCTCCCTCCTCATCACCCCCCCCAACTTCCCTCCCACATTCCTTGAAGCCCATGGTGCACAGTGGTATTATTGTAGAATTGAAATTTCTCTCCTTTTTTGTATTATGGCGTGTGTATTTCTGCACTTGTGTAGCATGACCTCTCCTTGTGAGGACCCCGTTAGCAGTCAGGTGGGTATAAGCTATGTGGATCAGTTCTACGAATTCAGGGAGAGCTTTGGTGGAGTCAAAAGAGTCCTGAGCTCGGCATCTGACAGTCTAGATTCGAATGTCAGATCCAGTCTCTGTCAGCTCTCCCCTCTCTAAGCTCAAGCAAGGCCCACATCTCTCTTTGCCTCAATCTTAAAACAGGATCAATACTTCCCTCACTGTTTTTGTGGGGGTTAAACAAGATAGAATCAATGTGACAAGTGTGTTGTTATGTGTGAATTGTGCTTCCTAAGTAAAGAGGCTGTTGGCCTTCTCCAGCCTCTTAAGAAATTTCAGGAGGATGTTTATCTGCATACATGAGCCTGAACTTCATTCTTGCCACTCGTGTTGCTTTCAGCTGTGATAGGCATACGTTTTAGATTCTGGAAGTGGAAAGCAGATGGGATATTGCTGACAATTAGCAGTGGATTTGCAGATGTATTGGAAAGTCTGACTGTGGAACGTGGTGGTTCTTTACGGTATATATACAGCTCGCTAAAGAGTAATAGAGCTACTCATAGAGGTATGACCCACAATTTTTATGAGAAAAAGGCCAGAAAAGTTTCAAGAGGAGTAATAATTGCCCTACTCCTTGTCATATGTGGGTCTGTTGTATTGCTTCAAATCATGATGTACACTGTAGAGCATATGCTTAGGATAATTATTTGCTGGAAACTATGTGTGAGATTGAAGCAGGATCCTTGCACTCAGATTATCAGAATGCAAATGCCAGGCAAAGCCTGAAAGGGCTGAATAAGTAGCCACTGTATTGTCACTTTGGAATGAATTTCTTCTGTGGTTCCATGTCCTCTGAGTGCTTTTTTCCCCACCCCCACCCCGTGACATTTCATTTATCTCCCAAAAGGGTGAATGATCTACTATGCACCCCACATCTCTGTCTTGTCTTGCCTTTTCCATTAGAGAATGTGCTTCAGCCTGGTAGTAAGATCTCAGTAATTAATCAGGGCTGAGTACAGTAAAATAATATACCCAGCTCAGGTGTCATAGTGACACTCTGCATTTGGTGGGTTCCTATTACAGTTTTCTACAAAAGATATTGCTATGAAATTTTATCTCTTATCCTCTTGCTTGCCTTTTACAGGTTGCCGAACAGAGGTTCGGAATCAACATCCCACACAAGTTCAGCATCCACAACTACAAAGTGCCAACATTCTGTGACCACTGTGGCTCCCTGCTCTGGGGGATAATGCGACAAGGACTTCAGTGTAAAAGTGAGATGCTGAGGTGCCGGGTACCCACTTCATCATGGGAACACCGGGCCACATGCTGTTGGAATTCTAGATTCTCAGAATCTGACCTAGGCCTGATAGTTTTAGATATGTTGTAAATTAGTTTCTTAATAGTGTTATAGTTTTATGTCAGGTATGTAAAGAGAACTATATCTGGTCTCCAAATCTCTTAACCATAGAACATTAAGTCACATGTTAAGTTTAGTGATCCCTCTAGCTAGCCGGCTACCAAGTATAGGTCAGGCAGTTTGTACTTCAGTGTGTTGTTTGAAGAGTGAAAAATGGGATCCTGGTCTGAAATGGAAGATGTAGGAGGTGAGATGGCCCAGCGAGAAGGTTGGATTAAGAGTAAGAACTGGCGGGAGCAAGGTCTGATGATTGAATTGTCGTAGCATAAAGAGAACTCCCCTGGGTCTCCTGAAAGAGTGCTCTGATAGAGATTGGAGGCGTGGGTGGAGGGAAGGACACTAAAGCTCTGGTTGTGTGCTTGCATCTCACTAACGGTGCCCAGTGGGACCAGACGTTGGATCTTTTGTGTCAGCAAAATCTGAGAGGGTGAGAGCTGATCCCTGTCCTCTTAGGAGTTGGGCGCTGTTGGCCTTGGGTCACCTCCCATTGGATGGAATGCTCTGGCTGCTGTGGGGGGTGCCTGAAGCCTTAGCAGACACATCCTGAGTCGCCAGTAAGGAGGAGTATGGGGAAGGGAGAGTTGGCGTGAGTGAACCGGACAACTTCTGTTGACTGCCCGGACTTACCAAGCCTACTTCTGTCAACAAAAAGGGATCAGTCACTTGTCTTTAAGAAGGGCAAATTTTCCTCTCCCTGTAGAATACCACTTACTAATTCTTTTTTCATACAACCAAATCAGCAGCCAGCTCATATATAGCCTTTAGGGCTTTGGTTCAGGTGTGCTTGGCGGTAGCTTGTCACCGGGTATGGGTTTCCAGCGTGAAAGTCCCTTTCTGCTCTGCTACAGTTGTTGCTGATGTGCAGAGCTGTGCGTGGGGCTCGTCTGTACTGTTCTTGTAACTTTTGCTGTTACTGTCACGTGGTGGTTTTATTGGTTTGTTTTTTTTATTTTTGAGGCAGGGTCTTGCTCTTTCACCCAGGCTAGAGTGCAGTGGCATGATCATAGCTCACTGCAACCTCTGCCTCCTGAGCTCAAGCGATCCTCCTGCCTCAGCCTCCTAAGTAGCTGGGACTAAAGGCGTGCACCACCACGCCTGGCTCATTTTTCTGTTTTTTGTAGAGACTGGGTCTTGCTCACGCTCAGGCTGGTCTTGAACTCCTGGCCTCAAGCAGTCCTCCTGCCTTGGCCTCCCAAAGTGCTAGGATTACAGGCGTGAAGCATGCCTGTCCACACGTGGTGGTTTTGAAAGGCCACTGGAGGCTTCCTGAGAGAGGCAGACTCCTGTGAAACTAATGAAGCTTAAGTCTCATGGCTTCTCTCTCTCAAGGGCACCTTCCAAAGCTTCCTAATTGATCTGGTATTTTTTTTCTTGAAGAGGGCCTCCTAAATTACTTAAGTTCATAAATACAGAGCCACAAAACCTGGATCTGTGCAAGCTTCCAAAGATGGACTGACTCCATAAAGCAGGGATTTGTTGCTCACTGTTTCATTTTGACTTCATATCAGCAGGGCCATGTCAAGAAACTGCCCCAAAATTTATTTCCACTGATGAAGCCTCAGATCCCTCACTGTCCCAAGTCAGCTCCCTCTGTACCAGGAGCTTAGCTAGCTTTGCTCGCCTCTTCCAACTGCCCTTTACTCTGACCTTCAAAAAGCTTTAAAAGTTGCCTTCTCTGCCCCCAACCTCCCCTCCATGAAGCAGTTAGAACCACAGCCCCACAGGATGCCTGTCTCTGTGCCGGGAGGGCTGCCCAACCACAACAATACTCAGAAAGCAAGCTTCATACGGAGGTTCTTCTCTTAGAAATACCATTTCCATCCTGTTCGAACGGTGATCTATATATGGCATTTAGACTGCTACCTTTTATTTCACTGTTGAAAGATAGAAGGGAAAGAATACAGTCAGTTGACAAGATTCTTTGTTATTTAATTGCCGGTGAATTGTCACTGTGATGAACGTTTTAATCTTTATATTGGATCACACTAAGTCAGCGGTGGCTGTTACATGTGATTCAGGTGAAGGCTTTTCATCAAGTCACAGTGAAAAAAATGTATTTGAAATCTTTTATTGTTTGGTACGCCAAGCTTTCTGCTTCTGTACAAAACAGAAATAGATAAAGTATCAGAAGTTGTTATTAGTGTGAGTTTAATTTTATGAGAAAATGACATTGTTAGCCTGTATAATTCCTCTTTCATAACCTTCCAGGTTATTCATGTTCTCTGTTGCAGCGTATGTTGGCTCGGATCCTCTCTGAACACGGACTCTGTTTTCTTCTTCCTTCTAGTCTGTAAAATGAACGTACACATTCGGTGTCAAGCAAACGTGGCCCCTAACTGTGGGGTGAATGCAGTGGAGCTAGCGAAGACCCTGGCGGGGATGGGTCTCCAACCCGGAAATATTTCTCCAACCTCGGTGAGACTTTGCTTTTCTTCGTATATCATAATTTAGAGGTTGTTCGGATGTGGTGAGCCCAAATGAGAGCATCATCAGAGTTCCTAATCTCAGCCAAGATTTATTGCGTTTTTAAGAGCATTGTGTTCCACAAATAAGATTCTATGTACAGTTATATTACAAGAAATAAGCAGGAAGCAGGAGAAGAATATTTTGTCTTTTTTTTCTTAATCAGCTTCCTGTCAGTGTGGTCTGGTGAATGCCTGGAACCCAGAGGCCTGGATTATGCTCTTGGCTGGGGACCAGGCAGGACAGTTGACCGGTAACTTTGGGCCTCAGCTCTCTCATCTATAAAGGGGTTCAACTTGGAGATCTCTGAGGGTCTATGCAGCCTTGGAATCTAACAGTTCTGCAGGTTTTGTTTATGGATTACGAATTTATCTCTTCCATTCAGCAAGGACAGGAGTTCCTTCCTCTGGCCTCTCAGGAGTGGGTGGAGTCGTGGCAGTTGCGTGGATATGTTTTTGTCGAGCGCGCTCCCCGAATAACCTCTACCTGCTGGTGTCCGTCAGGGCCATGGTCACTTCCCAGGCCCATGTCTTATTGTTGCCTTCCTGGCCAGGACCCGCAGAGAGCTGGGAATGGCCCTGACTGTGGCTGTGGGATCTGAAAGCTATAGCTTGATGTCGGGGTCAGGAAAATTCTAGACTTTTAACTGTTAAATAATCTCTGGGTACTGAGGAAGGGAAGTGCATTCAGCATGAGGTTCTTGTTTAATTCAGAAAATGTCAGCACCAGCCACTTCATTTCCTTTTTACTGAAAGGTTTCCTGCCTAGTAGAGCAGGGACTTTTACTGAAATTGTGTTTCTTGATTTCAGGAAGGCGCTGGAAAAGTCCATCAAGTCTGTCTTGAGGATGGGCAGAGGGTGCTAGTACAGTGAAGGGGACTTCTAACGCATGGGACAGCTGTTCCTGAAGAGCAGAGATTAAGGATTTCAGCCTGAGCCAGGGCCTCTACAATACGGCGGAGGGTAGGATGGGCCATGTGGCACAATCTTTAAGAGTGGGCAATGCCACTTGTCATTCGAACCAAGTATCTATAATATTATGATATTTAATAGTAGGAAAGCCAAAATTATCTGCTCCTTGGCAGTAAAACATTAAATAAAGAGACTTTTAAGTCTGTCAAAAGAGAAGAGTAGGTTAAAAGAAGATGAGAACCTGGCTTAGAGTTTTCCAACCAGTTCCAGCCTGATCAGGGGAAGTATTTAAGTGGAGGAAATGAAATTCAAGTTGGTGCAACTTTTCACTCCTTCAAAGAGTTATGATGAGAGATATGGAAGAGAAACTGTTAAAACCTTTGGATTTTTAAGAGGATCCATTTTATATCTTGCTATTGCTGTTTTATTGGGTTAAGTAAGATCCTTGTAGTTTCAGGCTATTGCATGGTTGGTTTATAGCAAACATTGCCTAGAAATTGCCCTAGATAAGCTTTTTTTTTTTTTCCTGCCAAATAGGTCAAAAGCTCCAGGATGTTAGACTCTTGATCTGTTGTCTAGTGGTAGCTTGTGCTATAAATGTCTCAAAGTGGACATCTGCAAAAATCACCTTGCCTTTAGGTGACAAACCCAGTGGATGGGATTGGATAGCTGATTGAGGTGGCCACACATACTTCCCATTTGCTGTGGTGAAACTTGAACTCTCACTGTGCTGGTGGGACTGTAAATTGGTCAGTATTCATAGAGGGCAAGTTGGCTATGTATCAGAAGTCTTCAAAATTAACACTTTGGAACAAGGAATTCCATTTGCAGGAAGTTATCTTAAGGAAATAGACAATGATAATGACAACACAGATTAAGTGTATTGAATGTGCCAAGCACCAATCTAAGGGCTTTATATGCATTTGTTTATTTACTCCTCCTAGTAACTCATATGGCAGATCCTATAAACCTCTCTGTTCTCAGAAGAGAAAACTGAGGCAGGGAAAGGCTGGGTAGATAAATTGCTCAAAGTCACAGGCTAGCTCGCAGAGCTGTTATTTGAATGCAGGAAGCTTGCTTCAGAGCCTGAACTCTTCTTTTTTCTTTTCTTTTGAGATAGGGTCTCACTGTGTCACCTGGGTTAGAGTACAGTGGCATGGTCATAGCTCACTGCGACCTCAAGCTCTTGGGCTCAAGTGATACTCCTGCCTTGGCCTCCTGAGTAGCTGGGACTACAGACTTAAGCCATGATGCCCAGCTAATTTTTTAAATTTTTTGCAGAGATGGAATCTCACTGTGTTGCTCAGGCTGGCCTCAAACTCCTGGCCTCAAGTGATCCTCCTGCCTTGGCCTCCTAAAGTGCTAGGATTACAGCCATGAGCCACTGTGTCCAGCCCAGAGCCTGAACTCTTAATTATCCTGTTTTGAAGATTTGTGTGCAAATATGTTCACTATGGGGTTATTTATTACAGTGAAAAATGGAAGATGACCTGTATTTCTAACAGTAAGGGAATAAATAAATTGTGATATAACTATAAAATGGAATATTGAACAGCCATTAAAACTCATGTTCTTGAAAGATGTTTAAAGATAAATTTTTAAATAAAAATGTGTATTATGAAATAACAATTTGATTACATTTATAAAAATTAACCAAGTATAAAAACATGTGCATGTGTGTTATTTAACACATTAACTGCCATGTGAGTTGTATTTAATTCATGCTAGTGTTGAGTCCGGGGCGTCGTGAAGCATGCGTAACTCACACGTCTCTTCACCTTTACCCTTATGAACTCTTTTTCAATTTGCATATAACTCACAGAAAACAATAAAAAATAAATTTTTCATTAAATTAGAAAGGATTGTTTTGTTTTCGAAGTTTTTATTCTATGTATAAAACACTGTGGCCCCAAGGAAAAACAATTTTTTTTTCCTAGTGTGGCAGTCAATGTGTTATATATATTTTAAGGAGGGATGGATGATATTTTAGTTATTTTAAATATTGTCCTTTATACTTTTGGTCATTTTTACATCGAATTTTTATTTCTTTTTTATTTAATTTAAAATATTGTATAAAAAATGTTGCTTCATTCATTCCTGTCCTGGTGCTGAATGCTACTGATCCTTGAGCAAACGTGAAAACTCGCTTTGTAAGAAGTGAACACCAGGTGGCGCTCTGGGCCTCTCACTGCCCTGAGGAGCGTCACCGGCGGGGCCAGAGGGAGGCATTTGTGTTTCCGCACACTTGCATTTGAGTGCAAACTAACTCCATGGCGTTAGATGTCTTTTAAAATGATTCTTGTCCACTGGCAGTGAGCACAGACCAGAAGCCGATACTGAGGTCGTGCTGAGTTGCAGAGCCCGGTCATCCGTCAAGCCGAACTGATCTTTCCCACGTGTTATATTGACTTGAGACTGTCCCCGGCCAGGAAAGGTCGTCTTCATCCGCAGCTGCTTCATGCTCACGCCGTGATTTCTGACAAAACGTATTCCTATTCTCTGCAGAAACTCGTTTCCAGATCGACCCTAAGGCGACAGGGAAAGGAGAGCTGCAAAGAGGGAAACGGGATCGGGGTGAATTCTTCCAACCGACCTGGCATTGACAGCTTTGAGTTCATCCGGGTGCTGGGGAAGGGCAGTTTTGGGAAGGTGAGTCGGGCTCTAAGTGCCGGGGCGGGAGCGAGCGTGCTACGTGTATGCCGCGTGCGTACGTGCGCGCCATGTCTCACGTGCTGGCCTCTGCTGCCGTGTGCCCACGCCGTGAGCACCCCAGAGGATGCCCTCACGCTCCCTCCTTTTGCTCCGCCACAGGTGATGCTCGCGAGAATCAAAGAAACGGGAGACCTCTATGCCGTGAAGATTCTAAAGAAGGACGTGATCCTGCAGGATGACGACGTGGAGTGCACGATGACGGAGAAACGGATCCTGTCTCTGGCCCGCAACCACCCCTTCCTCACTCAGCTGTTCTGCTGCTTTCAGACCCCCGTAAGTGTGACCTGTCCTCGCTACCTCAGTGCCCTCTTTCTTAGAGTTGAGACCCTAAGATGTTGAAGACTTCATAAAGTCAAATAGCAGAGACTCTTGGGATGGCCTTCTAAGGCAGGGTTATACAAAGGTACTGGTGACTTCTCACCGTCTCTGGGGAAAAGTGGAAGCTAATGAATTCACGCCTTCCCTCATGCTGTCCTGGGGAAGGATCACCTTGAGGGTTGTGGGTCCTGGGATTGAAAATGTCTTCACACGTGAGTCTTCGTTCTGTTAATCATCACCCCGTTTTACAGATGAGAAAACTGAGGCACAAAGAAGTTTAGCTCCTGAGTGGCAGAGCAGGTTTTGAAGGCAGGCAGTGTGACCGCAGAGTCCAAGCAGGCTCTTAACCACTGGCTGTGCCACTTTTTCTCCATTCACACTGCCAAAGCTTGAGTGAGAAGGCCTGTTTCCTCTACCCTCTTTCTTATCATGGCATGCTATCTATCATTTTGATAATCTGAAAGATTTAAAAATGCTATCTTTGAAGTTCGAATTTGCATTTCTCCGACTGTGAGAGAAGCCGAGCATTCTCGTATTTGTGTTCAGAGCCATGCTGGGAAGCACACGTGTGCAGCCTGGGGAGTGGGTGGAACAGGGAAGACTGGAGGCCGGGAGGCAGGAGGATGTGTTGAAGAGGTGCACAGTGCAGACTCCCACGCTGCCCTCTCATATTGGAGGGAACTGGGGAGGCGGCCAGTGACTCCTAGGGCCTCTCCCCCTGCACCCCCCCTGCCTTCCCCTCATGGTCTGGGCTCCTGTGGCTACCCCTCCTCTTTATCCATCCTCAGTGGCTCCCGACAGCCCTGGAGCCCTGCCGCCTTGCCCTGATTCTCTGCTTTCTGTCTGCGGGGCCTTGGTTCCTCTGGAGCTCTGGTTCTTCCTCTCCTGCACTGCTGCTTGCAGGAGCCTTGGAACTGTTTCCTGCCCTTTCGCCTGCACTTTGCCAACAGAAAGCCCTTCCCCTGCCCTCACCCCTCATCCAGCTGTTTTCCTGCAGAGGAGCGGGGTTACAGCTCAGGGCTTGAGAGGGACAACCGGTAGAAAATACTGGCTGCCCACCTGGGTTTCAAGCTCCAGCCTCCTAAATATCAGTGCCACCGTGAGCACCATGAGTCAAGCAGCAGCACCAGGTTACCACTCAGATCGCCTTCCTCAACCTGAGCCAGAGATCAGGTGGTTTCCTATGACATTAGGTTAGATAATCCTAACCAGCTGGTAACCTTTGAGTCAAGCAGTCAACTGGTATCATATTTAGTGAGGCCAGTCTGGGCATGCAGTGGCTGTCATTCCAAGTTACTACTGATGAAGCAAATAAAGAAGTGTCTTGTACCAACTCCAAGGGAATTTCACCTACAAAAGGAAATCCCTGTGATTCTACATAAGCAGTCAAAGGTCTCATCAGCAATTAGATTGGGTTATGGTAGAGTAGGACAAGAAATTAACTTGGAACAGATTTGGAGAAAAATTAATACAGCATATAATAATATCATTTTCCCGAAAAATGTATAAACTGTACAGTACATAGAAATTTTTGTGGCCACATAGGATTCCTAGTACTTGGCAGCTAAAGTCTTCATTAGCATTGGTGAAATCAAATTTTTTTCGATGAAAGTTTTGTGTTTGGCCACTAGGTGGCAGTCGTTACTGTAAAGTTGTTATTTCTCTACCAGAAAAATAAAACACATGGAAATCCCATTAGGGTTTAAAATGTATGTATTGTGGTAGATACCTCCAAAGCATCCAAAGCAAAGGATAAAGGGAACTTTCTCCTGCTTTGAGTCTCAGTGATAAATGAAGTGGTAGAAACCAACTTAAAAGCATCAAGTGAGTTTTTCTCGTGCTGAGATAGAGGCATACAAGTTTTGTTTTGCTGTAGATTATGCCTTGTTTCAAGTTTGTAAGGTATAGCATTGCTCGCTGCGCATTCATTCCTCTGTCAGAAATCCTCAATGACTCTCCCCGTGTACCGTTGTAAAATTAGTTGCTGTAAGAAATACAACAGATGTTACTACCTTTTAGCTACCCAGTTTGCAGGCCACGACCACTCAAATGAGTGTGTAGGGCTGAGCTGTAACAGTCTCCCCTAAAGAATTTAGGAGTGAGCCGAGGCGAGGTGTTGGAGTCACTCCCCTGCTATCTGCGAAGTATGATTTCAGTGTGAAGTCCCTTGTAGAAATGGGACTCCCCTCATCCTGCCCCCTGGAATCAGTCTCTCTGAAGACCAGAGCAGAGGAGTAGTAGCTCACTGAGGACCCTGAGACTGTAAGTGACATGGACAAGGTTCAAGTTTAGGTTGGGCTGACTCTGGCCCATCAGTCCATATGTTGTCAGATTCCACATTTATGTGGTTGATTCAGCATCTTCTTAGGCACCTCTCTTTGTCCTGGCCCCTCCCCCACCCCCAACCTGCTGGTAGGGACACAGCATTGCTCTCGGGAACAAACGCTCTGAGTTTGATTTTAGCTTTGTTTTTCTCCATCTAAATGATTTGAGGCAGTCCTAAAATCCCTTTGAGCCTTAAAATTCTCGTCATTAAAATGAAAGCAGGATCTCTGTGAGGGTCAAATAAGAGAATGCAGAATACTTTACACACTGAGCAGCACTGCTCAAAAGTGAGTAAATTCACTGTGGTGAGGACCTCCTCCTTCCCTACACCAAAGAAAAATGTCCTGGGGCTCCCAGTGGCCATCAGGGAGGGGATAGTAAATACTCAAAAGGTAGGAATTTTGGAGCTCCTTTTGTTCTTGGCAAACAGAAAACAATAAGCAAATTTCAAATATTAGTTAATTAATGAAGTTCGCTATGTAGATTTATAAACTCTATAAGTTATTCCCCCTAATTTTTTTCATAAAAATTGCTCACCAGTACATAGTTAAATGACATCCTTGTACATTTCTGATAGCATTGCAAATGCTAATAGTTTGTGAATAATTTGATGATCTGTATCAAAATTCATAAAAATGTTTATGCTCTTGGATCTGTTGATTTTATTTCTTATAATCTAGCTTATGAACATAATATAAAGAATGACGTATTCTGTTGAGGGGCTATAAGTGAAAAAAAAGAATAACAAATGCTAAGCATAAAGATGTTTAATTTTTAGTGCATTATTTATTTATTTTTACGTATTTTTTGACCAACATCTCTCTAATCTTCTCCCCCTTCTCCTCCAGCCTCTGGTAACCACCATTCTACTCTCTGCTTTTATGAGTTCAACTTGTTTGCATTCCACATATAAGTGAGATCATGCAGTATTTGTCTTTCTGTGCCCGGCTTATTTCACATAATATAATGTCCTCCAGGTTCATCCATGTTGCAAGTGACAGGATTTCCTTTTTCGTTTTTAAGGCTGAATAGTATTCTATTGTGTATGTGTTCCACAGTTTCTTTGTCCATTCATCCATTGGTGAACACTTAGGTTGATTCTATGTCTTGGCTAGGGTGAATAATGATGCAGTGATCATGAGAGTGCAGATATCTCTTCAATGTACTCATTTCATTTTTGTTGCATATATATACCCAGTAGTGGAATTGCTGGACCATATGGTAGTTCTATTTTTAATTTTTCGAGGAGCCTCCATACTGTTTTCCAAAATGACTGTACTAATTTACATTCCCATGAACGGTGTACAAGAGTTCTCTTTTCCTACAACCTCATCAACACTTGTTAGCTTTCATCTTTTTGATAATAGTCATTCTGACAGGTGTAAGGTGAAATCTCATTGTGGTTTTAATTTGCATTTCTCTGATGATTAGTGGTGTTGAGTGTTTTTTTTCCTATATCTGTTGGCTGTTTGTATGTCTTTTTTTGAGAAATGTATGTTCATGTCCTTTGCCCATTTTTAAGTTGGGTTATTTGTTTTCTTACTATTGAATTGTTTGAGTTTTTATCTATTTTGGATATTAAAACCTTATCCAGATGTATGGTTTGCAAATATTTTTTCCCGTTCCATAGGTTTTTCTTTTCACTCTGTTGATATTTTCCTTTGCTGTGCAGAAGCTTTTTA
This sequence comes from Avahi laniger, assembly GCA_963575035.1. Classification (NCBI taxonomy): domain Eukaryota; kingdom Metazoa; phylum Chordata; class Mammalia; order Primates; family Indriidae; genus Avahi; species Avahi laniger. The sequence continues at coordinate 47,116 of CAUYSK010028394.1, read as the reverse complement.
GTTTGATATAATTTCATTTATCAATTTTTGCTTTTGTTGCCTGTGCTTTGGAGGTCATATCAAAAAAAAGATAGTTAGAATAAACAATATCTGATAGCATAACAGAGAGACTATATTCAATAAGTTATAGCATAAAAAAAAAATCGTTGCTCAGACCAGTGTCATAGAGCTTTTCCCCTAAGTTTTTTTCTAGTAGTTTTACAGTTTCAGATCTTACCTTTAAGTCTTTAATCCATTTTGAGGTGATTTGTGTATCTGGTGTGAGATGAGGGTCTAATTTCATTCTTCTGCATGTGGTTATATACTTTCCTCAACACTATTTTACTGAAGAGACTGTCCTTTCTCCATTATGTGCGCTTGGCATCTTTGTCAAAAATCAGTTGATTATAAATGTGTAGATTTATTTCTGAGCTCTGTATTCTATTCCATTGGTCTATCTGTGTGTCTTCATGCCAGAATCATACTGTTTTAATTAGTATCACTTTGTAGTACATTTTGAAATCAGGTATAGTGATGCCACCAGTTTTGTTATTTTTGGTCAAGATTGCTTTGGCATTTGCACTATTTATAATAGGAATATATTAGAAACAACTTCAGCATTCAGCAATAGGCGTATATTTAAATAATATACTATTCGATGAGGATTTTCAGCCAATAAAGAGATAATTGTATATTAAACAGTTAGATTATATCAGACACAGTTATGAACCCCTAATACGTATTTTTTATTGCATACAATTCTTATAACAGCCTTATAAGATAGATACAATTATTATCTTCATTTTGTCAAGTGGTGAAGTGAAACTCTAAAGAGTTAAGTCATTTGCCCAAAATCTAACACAGAAAATGATCGAACTGGAAATTAGAGCCCGGGAAATAATACAGATTTTTTGATGATAGCAGTATGTATCCATATCAGATTCTGCCCAAGACAGCGAATTGGCAAATCTGCCCCCCTCACCATACCCCCAAAAAAAGACTGGCAGGAAATTATGCCAGTATACTCTCAGGAGCTGTATTTAGGTAGTAGACTTATGAATGTTTTTTTTTCCTTTGTTCTGTTTACCAAATTTAATAATATGATTATATTTCTTTAACAACAGGGGTGGGAGGAATAAGCTATTATTAAGTCAGGGAGGGCCCTTGGTCTCCCAGGACGTGGGGTGCAGGCCCCGTAAATGCTGCCTCCCTGACTCTCCCTTTTCAGGCTCGATTCACTTCACACTCCTTTTATCTCAATCAGTGACGGTCGTGTCAGCAGCTGAGCCTCCTGGCATTTATGGCCTGGAATTCAGGTCTCCTGTCTCCCAGTCCCAGGGGCCTCCAGTTTGGTTCTCCTCCTAGAGAGAGGAGGGAGAGAGAGACAGACGAACAAAGACACAAGTCGGGCAGTAGCAGGAAGGGGGAGTGGCAAAGTAAATATTGGTCAGATGCTTTAGTCTTTGTTCAGAGACCCAGTTTATTGCAGCAGAGGTTTCCGTTTGGAAAACACAAGACACTCTGTGCCCAGTGCCCCAAAAGTGCCTCTTGCCAGCAGGCCCCGGGCCCAGGCCAGTTAGCTGAGGCGAGGTAGCGCCTCATTCTTTTGGGAATGGCCGAAGTTTGTGTCGGAATCTGCTGCATTCAGGTGGGCCACAGACTGTTCAGATCCCCTTTGCAGGGACGGAGGCCCTGCGCTCTCACCTCCGCCCACCCCTGTCTTCCCGGGGCGTCCGGGCTCCTGATGGGTGTCCTCGTGGTGTCAGCCCGCAAGGGTGGAGTTCCTGGCAGGGCCATAGCTTTCCATAAGAAGCCACTCCTGGAATGTTGGCCAACAAAGCAGAAATCCTATTTCTGAAGGTCAGAGTGTCTTGGAATCTTGTGAAATAAATGCCGTCCGTGCACACACTGGTGTAAAATGCTTTCAGTATACTTCAGATATGTGAGGAAAATCGCCTGGCAGCATGAGTACAAGGGAACATTCTTTTCTCTGTTATTTTCTCCATTACTGTTCTATTCAATATGAGCAAAGAACAGTGTGTATGGGGTGGGGAGGCAGGGACAGAGGGGACAGGCAGCGGGGCAGTCATGTGGCCCCGGAATTGATCCTTCAGAATGAATCACCTCAGGCAGGTGACTGCACTGGAACCTGCAGCACAAGAGCTCTGGGTTCTCGTTCTGGCTTAGCAACTAGCCCACCGGGCTTTACGAAAGTCTCCTGCCTTTTCGTTTTTCCAGATAAGCACCTCCGCCTAAATCTGGGGTCTTCCCTCGCAGATCTGTTGGGAGCAGCACCTCTGGGCAGTGCCCCTCGGGCCGGCTTGGGCACTGCGGGCGGGGTGGAGGGCGTGTGAGGCCACAGCCAGCCCCGTGTGGCCCAGACGCTCCCAGCCCCCTCGGGCTCTCCTTGCCTCTCCCGGTGCTCACTGAGCATCTGGCTGCCCGTTTGTCTGCTGAGCTGCTGCCAGCGGCCGGGTGGGGGAGGAGGCGCACACTCACCCCGGGCAGCATTGCCCTGCCGTGCTCTGACATCCAGGGCGAGGGGAAGAGGCCCCGGGACTGCCAGTTAGATGAGGGGAAGGAGAAATACAACCGACAAGCTGGAGGACTTCTCCCTCTGCAGAGTTCAGGAGACCTGGCTGATTCCTGGAGCCTGAATTCATGCCAGCTTTGTAGAAGGAAGGGACAAAGAAGGAAGGAATGGTTCATTGAGACCCTAGTGTATGTTCTAGGTTCTTCTGTTCATTACCAAGGTCAGTAAAACTGCACATTGACATTCCATAAATATCTGTTGAACATAATATCTCAGTTAATACCCAAACACCCCAGGAAAGTGTAGATACTGTCATCCTCATTTTAAAGGTCTGAGAACTGAGGTCCAGAGGGGTTAAACAACTTGCCCCAGATCACACAGCAAGCAAGAGCCACACACGGATTCTTGACCAGGTCGTCCCGCTCAATGATGTGTTTTCCATTCCCATTATATCATAAATAGAAGTTTTTTTCTCTCTACAGTATGTACAGCTGAGAAGAATAGTGTCATTAGGACAGGAATAAAGACAGTTTTTCACAGCATGTAGTTTTTGGCTTTTTATGAAATCCCTAAGAATATTCTCTTATCAGTTCGGAACTAGTGGAGTCTCTCTTCTACTTTCCCTGAGCAATGACTCTACAAATACGACTTGGTCTGCTATGGGTCATTTACTGCAGTTTGCCCTTGGCTCTGATCAAAATAGAAAATGAGCCAGAACATGGTGTTTCCCATCTCTGCACGTCCCCACGTTATTAGTGACGTTCCATCTTTCTTTTTGGTTATCAGTTGTGGATATGTATTCACAGGCTGGATCTGACTCTGGGGCAAACAAATGTTTGACCCACCTCCTTCTCAGCTGCAGATCTTCTGCGGACAAAATGTGCATTGGCCATCTCCAGGATCTGAATTTGGGGGACATTATTTGAGACCTTTGCTTTGTCCTCTCAGGCTAACTGGCTTTCTGACTTTCTGGCCACGAAAATGAATGGGAAATAAGAGAACCCAAAGTTCAAGCTGTTCCTTTGGCTCTGTCTGTTTGGCTAGGACTGCCAAGATTTTTGGTGGGACAAAAGGGTTTGAAACAGTCAGCCTATTTTTTAGTTTGAGGTTGTTCAGTTGTAACTGGCCTTGTTGTTTCTAGCCGTCGCTATCATTGACAACTTAGAGATTAAGTAGACCGCCACCTCCACATTTGGTAAGATGGTTTGTGGAGTTGTGTGTGATTTCCTTTGACATAACCAGGATTCAACCACGTCAGACTTTGCCCCTGTGTTTCGTGATGACTGGAAGCTCTTCGGGTGGTGATTACTTGGTACGGTTTTCCCTGGCGCAACTGGGAAGCCTTAGAACCTGCCAAGCTGTAGGTACTCTGGCCTCGTTGAAACACCAAGCACTAAGACTGGCTCCAGGAATGAGAATGAGTTGGGCTTCCTGCCAGATAGTTTAGGGAAAAATCAGTCAGTCCAGGATCACACCGATTGAGCACTGGGCAAAAGAAATAGTTCTTTTAAACCTCAGTCTAGTTAGGAAGAAAAGATTAATACACATGAAATCGCAGTGTACAGTAGATAGGATATTGTAAGTGTAGTTCTTATGCTACACAAGGAAAGGTAGGGGAAAGTGAACTCTGGGTTCTGAGGGGAGCTCTCACCTGTGTGCCAGTATTTCCTGGGAAGTGCAACCAGAGTGGCTATAAGCCGAAAAGCCAACTAACAGCTTTAAGAGGCACCTCGGGAGTGGCCTGCAGGTGGTTCTCTAGGAAGTTGGATTGATTCCCACCGTGACTGACTGGGAAGTCCTCGCAGGACCTTAAGCTACACCTGTGAGTGGCTGGATTGGGTCCACCCCTCCCAGAAGACAGAATGCAGTATACTTGTAATATGTAATGTCATAGCCTATTATATGTTCTAGTTTTGAAATACTTGAGTTTTCCGTAATTACTTCATCGCTGGTAAGAACCCAGCTGTGTCCATCTCTTCTAGGCCCAGAACGCTCCAGGGCCTCTCATGACCAGAAATAGCCCTGTCAGCGTAGAGTTAGCAACTGGGGGCACAGGGAGTCCCCCCGGCAGACTGAGACACAGCACTGAACAAAACAGAGTGGAGTCTCCGCCCTCATGAAGCTGATGTTCTCGTGAGGGGCTTATAGGCCTGAAACCCACGAACGGGCTGTTCCTAATGTATACTCAGCTGGTGACCCTCTGTGGTGGTCTGGTCCCGCTGGCAGTCCCTGGATTGTCATTTAGGATGGGCTCAGGGTAGCCATCTGCTTGGAACGGTCTAGTGGCTGGTCTTAAAGCTGCACTTGTATATCAGGTGCTCCTTTATTTTTATGCAGGATGTAGTGAATTTGGGACTTGGTGGAGACTATTGGGGGTGGGGTAGCTCAAGCCCTTGGCACTGTCTCTGGTTGGTGATGGGTTCTGTATGGCTATAGGAGTTGAAGGGGCAAAACAGGAGGCAGAACGGGAAGAGCGGCAGCCCCAGCGTGCTGCTTTTGCTCACCATTGCTATTGCTCTGTCTTCCCCATCCTGTGGGGTAGAGTGGTCTGTTTGCCAGCAGCCCTGCATCAGGCTGCGAGGTCACCCTGCCAGCCTCCCACCCCAGCCTCTAGTTAACCCATGCTCCATCATGGCTGACCGTATTCCTTCTTCTCAAGGTTCCTTTTCCAGTCCTTCCTGCAAGCTAATACCTTGGCTCAGTCGCACCAGCAGACCCTTCCCTTTCTGCTGGAGCGCTTTGGCCTGCCCTGTCTTTTCTTTGGGCCACCCAGGGAGTTCCTGTTTCCTTTCCATGAGAGACTTCCAATTCTTAGTATATTTGTACAGCAAAAGAGCTCGTATTTTGAGCTCACTCCTGCCCACTTCTGGTCTGTAGTGATTTATCACCTAAGTGTTGGGAAGGGAGTCTTGGAACTCTTCCCAGAGTCTCTTAATTCCATTCTTGTGGTCTATGACATGTTAAACATTAAAATGATGTAATATATGATTCCCAACCAAAACAAAAGAGGAGAGTCCTTCCAGCCAAACTCCTCCCCGTCTTCACGTACATTTTCCATTTCTGTGCAGTGGCCCATGCATGGGAAGCGCTTCTGTCTGCCTCCTTGTCCTTCTGACGCGCCTGGCTCCCCAGGGAGCACTGGGGCACCGAACCCTTGGAGTTCTCTGACATAACATGAAGCGGGAACTAGCCCGTGCCTGTAACAAACCCAGACCTTCCGCGCTAATGGCTGCCAGTGGTGAAAAGCAGTTCAAGATGAGTCGGATACAACCAAGAAAAATTGGGAGCAAAGAGGGCAGAATTGCCCTGGCGCCTGGTTCAAGTTTCTCTTCTGGAAACCTGTAGGACCTGCTCATTCACTTGATTTGTCCTCCTTACTTGGGCTTCAGGACAGCTCTGCAGCAGAAAGGGCCCTTCCACATTGCTCAGAACTTTACCCCACAACCTTGACCCTCACCAACCAGCCAGATGGTTTTAATAATCTAGTGGCTGGTGAATTTTTACCTTTTGTGTAAAAAAATTCACTTATTTGCACAGTGCCATGTCATTTGCCCGCTACTCACATTTGGGCTGGATAATCCTCTGTTAAGGGGGACTGTCCTGTGCATGTAGGATGTTAACAGCATCCCTGGCTCAACTCACTCAGTGCCAGTAGCACCTCCCCAGTTATGACAACCAAAAATGTCTCCAGACATCGGCAAAAGGTCGCTGAGGAGAGGAATCTCCCCTGGCTGAAAACCACAGCCTTATGTGACTGTCAGGTGATCTATCCTTGATCTGAGAAGTGTAGTGGGCTAGAAGATCACTTTTCTTTTTATAGGGGCCAAAGCAATGTGTGTCAAACCTTCTTTATAAAAATATAAACGTTATCATTTTTTTCTCTGGGTTTGTAGAAAGGCAGAGTTTCTGTTGGGAGCTCATTACAGCTGTCAGTGGCTGCACTGTGGCACTTGTGGGGACAGGGCCCCTGAGCTGGCAGGGACGGGGGAAGCGAGCAGGGTCTGTTTAATGTGAGCCAGGGCTAGCAGGCGGCTGGCAGTTCTCGGCAGTGAAGCCCGCTGCTCGATAAGGCAGAATTATCAGAACCTGAGGCCACCTGGGGGGGGCGGGCAAAAGATTAGCTCACTGAGCATATTTTTAAAATGGGTTATGTGAAAAAGCAAGTGGTAAAAAAACTGCAGTTTCTTTTGTTTGGCATTTAATAATCATACTTTCACTTTACCAGCAAGGCATTGAGTCAGTGGCATTTTATGCAAACTGTCCTCTCGACCCTGAACTTAGAGGGATGCCTGTGAGTCAGGTTTCCATCCTGCATGTGGTACATATGGTTGGGTTTTACAAACGGGACAATCAGGATTTTAAGAAATATTTCCCAACCAGTGTGGAAAAACGAGCTGATAGCACTATGAATGTGCTTTGGGGGAGAGCAACCGGCTGGCTTTTTTTTCTTTTGTTATCCTTACATGGAAATGTCATTTCAACTTAAAATATAGATGACCTGAAATGCTATCTTCAGAACTGATTAGCCTCTAAATATTGAAAGTAGACTCTAGCCACCAGAGACGTTGGCTGTTTTATTTTGAATGGTAACATTGTACCTATCTTGCATTTTTATTACAATTCACTTCCATAACTGTTCGTGGAGCACGCATTATGTGCCAGGGGCTAAAGACATAAGAAAGAACAAAATGTGGACCTGCCCTTTAATTACTTACGGTCAAAAGTCACTCTGACACCATGTGGTAGAGAGAAGGAGGTCATAACTGATCCTTGAGAGGTTGGAAGGGCTTCCCAGAGGGGGCGGCGCTGTCCAAGCTGTGTTTTGAGGATGAATAGGAGCCCTGCAGTTACAGGAGCAGGGGGCAGCCTCTCAGACAGAGGTTAACAGCAGTGCCAAGGCACAGAGGCCTAAAATTGCATGGTATCCCCAGGAAACCCCAAATGTCTAGCTGTGGCAGGATTGTAAGAAAGGAAATGAAGGGCAGCGGATGATGAAGCAGCAAAGTCATAACGGGTCTGATGTCCTTTGTGAGGAGGTTAGACTTCACAGGGCGGTTGAAAGGAGCCAGCAGAAGCTTTTAAGTCAGGGAGCAACATAAGAGTTGCATTTTAGAAGACTTGTGGTTTCTCTCTACAGAAGGAGACTACTAGTAGCAGATCTGGCAAGGATGCTGAGCCACTGACCTCTTGACCTGCCTGCCACAAGCCCGCGACCTTGGGAGTGGAATCAGGGAAACACTGAGGAGGTAGACTCGATAGGACTTTTTAGGAGGAGTGGCCAAGGTTCTGCCCAGTTGGGAGCTTGGGGAGAATAGAATGTAATGAGTTCAGTTTGGGGGAAATTCGGTGATAAGACGCTTGCTTGTCAGGTGCTTTGTTGTTCAGATGGAAGATTAGATTTCAATGTCATAGGTGTCCTTTTGCTATAGTGGAAACTATAACATAAAATCTTTCGGTGGGTGTTTGCAGAGGGAGAAGAGAGCTGAAGAAGGAATTCTCAGTAGGGGTAGAGCAGGGTGGGAGAAACAGAAGAAGAATCAGAAGGAAGTGGTTTCATAGGAGGAGAAATCGAGTGCCAAGATGAAGTCAGTCCACCAGAAGACTCAGAGCTATCTGTTGGATGTGGCGTGAGGTTGTTGGTGTCGCCATCTTTGTATCTGCTCTTACCTTTGGGGTTTTAAAGGACCTTCTGAGCACCATTTAGCCAAATGAAGCTTCCTTACAAAGTTAACACAATGTCTTCTCCCCTGTGTAGATCTTTTCATCTGTCTCCGATTACCCCTCATCTGGGTAGAGCTATGCATCTTTTACTTTCACATGTTGACTGCCACACTTAGAAAAAAAGTTTTTTCTTTGGGATCATGGTGTTTTATTATGAAAATAGAATAAAAACGTCAAAAATAAAATGATCCTAATTTAATGACAAATTTAATGAAAAACAAAATTTATTGACGTCTATTCATTTAATCCATGTTTTTATAATTGTCAATATTAATTGTAACAATAAGAATATCAACAAGTAAGATTTTCACAAACCAACTGCAGGGGTTTGCCCAGGTTTTGCTTCATGAGGTCCCGGGCTCAAAACTATTGTGAGTTAAATACAACTCACGTGGCAGTTAATATGTTAATCTCCATACTTTAGAATAAGATCTGCATCTTCCTCAATGGACAGTGGAGATCAGTATTTAGCCCAGATTGCAAAAATGGTTTGGGATGAGATCGTGGGTGAGTCCTTTTCTTGAACAGATCTTGTTCCCCAGCCAGAGGGCCAGAGAAGAGCTCGTCCATGGCTGAAATGGTGGAACCAAACTCACAATAGCATGTGGGATGCATATTCCGAAGGGAACTTCAACCGGTACGTCACCACTGGACAGACTCTCAGCCAGTGCATCCCTGGGCATCACCTTAAGGCAGATGTGGGATGTGCTTGGCCATAGTCTCTACTTTGCTAACTGGACAAAATGTCTAATCAGACAACTATAATTCCAAATCTCCCATGAGGCAAAAATGTCTAATTCATACACGGATCAGAGGGAGAAATGACATCTTGACTGTTTTAAAAGCTTGCAGAGTTTACGAATCTCTGTCATGAAAATTGATCTAAATAAGTGAAATCGTATTTATCCTCTTTATTCTGTAGCCCTATACAAGCTAAGTCTGTAAATATCTTTTGTAGACCTGCTTTTATTTGGTGATTAAATCAAAATCTTTATAAAGAGATCTCACTATGTGAAATAATGTCTTAAAGAAATCCTTTTGTGGATGATTTTGTGAAGTGACTAAACATATTTTTAAAAAGTAAATAATCATCCAAGGTATCTTCTTTGTGAATTGAAGCTGTATTTTGATATTTTTGATCAGGAGATATTCTCAAATCTTCTCAACCACTAGGGGGTGCTCCAAAGGTAGTGATGTCTAAATGATTAGCTGATTAGAACTAAAACACCATGCCCAATTAGCAATCATCTACACCCAGAGGTGACTGCTTCACCAGGCTAATAAAAATGATCTTTATCATTGTACAGAGACTATACTACTAATACCGTGTCCTCTTATTTTCATTAACTTAATTAGAAGTCCAGCTAATTGTAGGACATAATAGAAATGGCATCGGGAATAGTATACAACTGTTAAAAAATCATGATCCTGATGACTAATTATATCAGAAAATATTATGTAATATAAATTGAAAAGGGAAGGATATGTTTTTCATTTTCTTCTTTAAACATGCTATAGAATGTTAAGTATAATTAAGACATAAGGGAGAAATTAAATCTAGTTAAAATTACCTTGTGAATTTCTTATTCACCCTAAAATCTCCAGTTCTTTGGAAGTTCTTTGTTTCTCTTTGCATTTAGACTTCTGTCTCTAGATGTCAGGATTATGGGTGATTTCATTTCATTTTCTTTATTTTCCTCCCAATTTTCCATGTATTTACTTTGTAATTACATTTACACTATGGACACGTAATTACTTTTATAAACAGAAAAACGAAAACTTTATCAGAGGAAAATGGCATCAGCGGACTTGATTCTCTTACTTAACTCTTCCATAAACTTTTTAAACTATGGACAAGGCACTTCAGTTCTTTGCACTTTACTTACATAAAATGGTTGAGTAATACTCATCTTGGAAGTTTGTTCCAGCTTTTCTAAAGTTCTAATTTAAATTTTTATCAGGAAACAAAAATGGTGTCCTGCTATGTTAGCTGTGTAAGCATTCATTAAGCCCCACTGTGGTCCAGGAACTATGCCTAATGCTATTAAAGATATCACTTAGCATCTGGCTGCTGCCTTCCAAGGTTTCAGGTCCTCCATGGAAAACAAGACCAGGTGCACAAACCACTGCAGCCCCGCACAGTGATACCAGGCAAGACGTGTGTGGGCTAGGCCTGCCAAAGGAGCCTCCATCAGGAAGGGAGAACGTGCGCTCTGACTTTGCTGTATCCCTGGCCGTATGCATACCGCTTATTTATGCTTTAAAGAACATCTTGGCCTGAATGTTTCAAAGCATGTTAAACTGCAAGTGAGATCTCATCTTTGTTTCCCTGGTCTGGTATATATGCCAGTAAACCTTGTCATGTTTCATTATGAGAGATGGCTATAACATATCCAGATTACCAGGGAGACACTTGGTCTCTGAAAAGAGCTGTGTGTCCCTCCAGGTTTGAAATGCAAGTCCCTGAGAATTTGTTATATTGAAGACATATTTCACCTTCCCAGAGACTAGTCTCTGAGCTCAGACAGGCGGTATCTTGCCTGTGGGCCTGACAGCGGGCTTGCTGGGTGATTGGATTAGCTTCTGACATCTTATGGGCTGTGCAAAATGATAAGTGAAAAAAAAATGAAGCTATTAGATTCCCTCTCATTGTTTCTTCCGTGAAGGTTTTGTAATCTTTCTTGATGTGGTTAAATTCAAGTTGTTTCCAGTTCAAACATGGTGCAATCAGATTTCCTCATGAGGGTGCTTTTCCACTGTGACCTCTTTGACGTCAGTAACTGTTTCCTGTTGATTTGAACTGCCTTTTTACCTTTTAGATGACTTTGTCTGAGAAAAATAATAAAGCCGTGGCACCTAGGAGAAGTTCAACACAGGGCTGTCTGGTACCGGAGATTTCCCTCTCCTTGCCTACAGCTGTCAGCCACACTCTGCGGCTTTTGATACAGGGTGGATTTTCGTTCATGTAGAAATAGGCTACAACAATTCTTAGAATTTGGGCAAGTAAGTACATACTGTGGCTCCCCGCTTAACATTGCCTTAAAGCAATAACTAAATCATTCATAACTTTAAATGTTATTTCTATTTTTTGAATTATTTCCAAAATGTAATCTGCATGCTCACTGTAATATCCTGAGTATCGTGACAGTTTCCTACTGCCTTGATTTCCAAAATGATACATCTTCAAATGAGAACTATATCTTCAGGTCATAGGGACTACACATTCTTGCTTTTTTATTTTTTGTTTTCGTTTTTTTAGCTCTGTTGCCCTGGCTAGAGTGCAGTGGCATGATCATAGCTCGCTGCAACCTCAAACTCTTGGGCTCAAGGGATCCTCCTGCCTCAGCCTCCTGAGTAGCTGGAACTACAGGCATGCGCCACCACGCCTGACTAATTTTTCAATATTTTTGTAGAGACAGGATCTTGCTCTGTTGCTCAGGCTTGAGAGTCTCGTTTTAAACAGGGAAAAATCTTTCTCAATCTGGTTATAAGAATGAATCAACTTTATAGAAGGGAAGAAGAGATACTGTAAAAATTCTTGCTTTCTGTAATATGTTTGCAGTCCATAGAGGAGGACATTTGCTCTGCAATAATGGTAATTATTAGTATTACAAAGCCCTTAAAATAGAGAATATGAATTATCATTGAGTATTAGAAAATTAGAAAACTTAGGAACTGAAGCCTTGGTTAATATGTTTTGGTTGTCACATTTAGTTTTGTAACCCCTTACTTAGCAAGAATTTCCCAGAAAGAAAAGCCCTTACAAGGTCAAGGCTGTTAACATACGGCATCAGGAAACGTCCGTGTGCCCCAGCAGCTGGGCTAAGAGTCCTTCCCCATTTCTTGGTCCCTCCAGATTCCTGTCCCACACTGAGGGTCGCAGAAACTGCTGCAGCGGCTGTTTTGGCTGCTGTTTCGTTCTTGTTCGTGTGTGTGTGTGTGTGTGTGTGTGTGTGTGTGTGTGTGTGTGTGGTGTGCACTCGCATGCGCACCTACCCCAGTCTGGGAGGGCCATGAAGGAGGCGCCCCCTCTGGACCCACGGCAGGTAGCTCTCTCCTACTGCATCTGCTGCAGCTGCGGCAGAGGGGCCTTCGTATCTGCCTGGCAGCTGGCTGTCTAGAGCCCCGGGAGCTGACGGCTTCAGTGGCTGAAGCTGCAGCAGATGTGCTAATGGTGATGAGGATAATAATTGTAACAGTGGCTAATGTTTTTAGAGTACTTACTGTATGCCAGGCTCCAGTTGAAACTCTTATCTTAAATCATTTAATCTTCACAGACACGCGGTTCAGTCGTCACCACTACACTGGCCTTCCTCTTGGCAGTACCAGGGACTGTGGCACTGGGCACGGGGTCTCCTCTCTGTGCGATGTAGTTACACCAATAGCTTCTATTGGTTGAGATGCTTTTCTGGGCCTGCACTGTGCGAGGCACTTTGTTTCTGGCTTAATACTTACACGATCCCTGTAGTTACAGGTGTTATTGATATTATTCAAGATTTATAAATCTAGAAACTTCTTGTCTCTTAAAATTTGGCATGTGTTTTAGTTAAAATTGACCTGGTAACAACAGAAAACTTATCTATGTTAAAAAATAAAAAAAGAACTATATCCAATAAAGGGCTAATAACTAGAATCTGTATAGAACTTAGGAAAATCAACAAGAAAAAATCAAACAACCCCATTAAAAAGAGGGCAAAGGGCATGAACAGAAACTTTTCAAAAGAAAGCAGACTAATGGCCAACAAACATATGAAAAATTGCTCAACATCTCTAACCATCAGGGAAATGCAAATCAAAACCACAATGAGATATTACTTAACTTCAGTGAGACTGGCTTTTATCAAAAAGTCCCAAAACAAATGTTGGCGTGGGTGTGGAGAGATAGGAACACTCATACACTGCTGGTGGGACTGCAAACTAGTGCAACCTCTGTAGAAAGTAATATGGAAATACCTCAAAGAACTAAAAGTAGAACTACCATTTGATCTAGCAATCCCACTACTGGGTATTTACCCAAAGGAAAAAAAGACATTCTATAAAAAAGACATATGCACTCGAATATTTATATTAATAGCACGATTCACAATTGCAAAGATGTAGAAACAACCCAAGTGCCCATTGATATATGAATGGGATTAATAAAATGTGGTATGTGTATACCATGGAATACTACTCAGCCATAAAAAATGGTGATCTAGTATCTTTTGTAACAACCTGGGTGGAGCTGGAGCCCATTCTTCTAAGTGAAGTATCACAAGAATGAAAAAATAAACACCACACGTACTCACCATTAATTGGTACTAATTGATCAACACTAATGTGCACATATGGGAAGTAACATTCACTGGATGTCGGGCAGGTGGGAGAGGGCAGGAGAGGATGGGTAAATTCTCACCTAATTGGGATGGTACACACTGTCTGGGAGATGGGCACACTTGTAGCTCTGACTCGGGCAGTGCAAAGGCAATATATGTAACTAAAGTGTTTATACCCCCATAATATTCTGAAATTAAAAAATAAAAAGAACTAAACAAAAAGATTTGGAGGTGCAAATGGTGTCTCATAGAACCCAAGGGCAGGAATTGGCCAGGACTCTCAGAGAATCCAAAACAGAAAAGACATGAGGAGCCCTGGTAGTTTCCTTCTTGGCTCACTCATCCTCCCTGATCTCTTGTCTCTGCCTCACTCTGTGCTTCTTTTTCATTCTTCTCCCTCGTCCATCCATCCAACCATCCATCCAGGTGTTCACCACTCTGTCATACCAAGGCGTTTAAGAAGTTCAAGCCACAAAGGAAGCCTCAGCTCCCTAATTCCTACTTCCTCCGTTTCCGCACACAGTTTTAACTCCTAAAGAACAATTCTAAATGAAGGGCTGTATGGAATGCAGACTGCTTACACTCACAGCCTCCCCTTGGGCCTGGGGAAGTGACACTTCTGAATTAATAGCGGGGGCAGAGAGTTGACCTGGGCCTCAGTGGGTTAATGGAAGCGCAGAGCAAGTGACAACAGGAATTCTATTATTACCAAGCACCTGTAACTCACACTGGGCGTGGGACAAAGGGATTTCTGAGTTGCTTTTATTCCCCCAGGTGTTCATGGCCCCATGTTAATGACTTGCATTTGTGGTTGGCTGGAGCAGGGACAAAAGAGTGGAGCAAGGCATAGACAAAGGGCTCAGCCGCTTGGCTTGAGAACTGAGGTTAAACCCATCTCCTGGACCTCAGGTTTCCTACCGCACAGGTCAGGGTAGAGCTTACCTAAGAGGAGCCAAAGCCTCAGGTAAAGTTGTGCAGATGTGCAGGCCCAGTTTCTAGGAAATTGAACTTTAGAAACCGAAATGTCTGTAGGTATAGCTTTAAATACAGAAACAACCATCTCTGCCTCGGTTGGGATTTGGAAACCCCTCCCTGCCCCAGGAGTGACTCAGTGGCAACCCTAATCCTTCATGCAGCACCTCCCTAGATGCAGGCTTCCCAAAATATGCTTCATCGAGTTGAGTTTGTGAAGCGTGAGTTAGTGTCTGTCAAGTAAGCACTGACACTAGTTTTTAAATAGCACAGACTGAGAGTAGAGTGGTAGGTGAGAGGTTATCTTCTGCCTGCTCTCAAAACTTCGCATACAGGCCTCTGCTTTGCAAAGGGCATTACCCGAATATAGAAAGGTTTCCTGCAGGTTCATGGAGTTAATTCCAAAGGAGTAAAATTTCCCTGGAGTGATTTGTTCTCAGAGCTGTTATTTTATTATATGTGACACGTTCCAACATTTCCTGGAGTCTTTTTCAATCCAGGCCCCGGAGCTGCCACCTGTTTTGCCCCAGGCCCGGGGCTCATAATTCTAATAAAGACCAGTAGGTGAGTGGTTGTGTTTATTACTAGGGTCTGAGGCCCTGCAGTTCTCAGTTGTGGTTGACCTGGGAAGGGGTACAACAAAGCACTTCTAAGAAAAAGCCTTTTGCATTTTCTACAGACACTTGATTGTGAAAACAGCAGTCGGATTACATTGAAGCCTCACACTCAGCAACCCCAGCACGTGACAGCCGGTCTCCCTCTCCTGATAGCTGACATTCGCCCTGGCTCCCACGCTCTCAATCCCCGCTCTAGTCTACTTATGCATCTGCATCCTCGAAGGCTGGGGAATCATCTCCTCTTAGAAGCTTCCCCAGATCCCACCCCAGCCTCCAGGCTGCTCAGGCGCCCTGCTCGAGGTCCCCATGACATCGTCTGTACCTCTGTGTGGTACACCGCCTGTATTCCTCCGCTGCCCTTACCACACTGCGTGACGTGCGCCTTGTGTCTGTGAGCTTGCTGAGAACAGCTGTGAAGTCTTATTCGTTTTAGGAGATTTGGTCCCTGCCCAGGGCCCGGGCATACTGTGTGTGTTCAGTAAACATTTGTTTTCGTTGTGAACCTTAAAGGAAGCGTAAAAGATCCCTGAAAGCTACAGTGGATGCTATAAAGCCTATGTATCAGAACTCAGACCCCTGGGATCCAAAGCAGAGCCAATTGATTCTTGTTTGGGATGTCACTCCAAAAAACCTGATGGCCTGGTTAGGTCAGGCGGCAGAAAGGCCCTTAGGCGAGAAGCGTGGTTATCAGTGTTCCTTAATAATGGGTAGCAAAGATAAGAAGGGCCCTCTTTCCACATCTGCTTTCCAACTCCCATTGCCTGAATAACTGCTCTCTTAGCCTCACAACTGCAGGTTCCCAATGTCCAATCTTCCATCTTTCAGATGAAAATAAGAAAAATATGGGGAAGCACATGTGACTTCAGTCTGCTTCTAGTGATAACAGTAATACGCACTCATCATAGAAACCTTGAGAGATACTAAACAGTATAAAGAAGACATAAATGTCTTCCCAGATGCCACAACGAAAAGCTGGCTTCCATCACTCTGTAGGTATTTTTTTGTCCTTTTTGTGTATATCTGCATTTTTGGCTACAGCTGAAATTATTCTACACATTCACATTTATGGCCTTTTTTTAAAGTGGAAATATCTTCATTGGAGCCACTGGCATCTGCAGCTTCGGCAGCAGCTACTGTTTATTGCACACTTGCCAAAGGGACCTGCGGGCGTGCTTATTGCAATTTTATTTCTGACGATGGCTCCTCGCTCACTCCCCCTACCCCAAGCTAAGGATGAATGGATCTTCCTTTCTAAACACTGGAGATTCTTGTCACTTATTGCCATCTCTGCAAAAGTCATCTTGGGGAAATTGCTGCCAAATCCTTATCCACCTCTGCAGCAGAAATTTTAAAATAGGATGGACAGAAGTACAGGTAAACAGAGGGTTTCCTCACAGCAAAAACATTTTGCTCTTGGATAAACGTGTTTTTGTTTTCTGCCTGGTGACATCATTTGAGGTCTTTGGTAGGACGGGCCATTACTTTTTATTAATTCCTTGTTGTATCTCCAAGAGTTACTTGCCGCCTGAGGGCTGTGAGCTGTACTCTGTGTTCTGGGTGGTGCCAGACAGGAGGTTAGAAATGAGACTTACCGGAAAGAAGCAAAGATGGCAGAAGCCATCTTTTTGCAGTTCTAAAGCTCAGGCTCCCCTTGCTGTGCGGCCCAGGGGAGCCTGCTGGAGTCTGTGTGTTATAGGAGAATCTGCCTCCAGGGCTGTGGGCTGGGCTGAGATAGGGGAGAGGGAGCAAGACTGGAGGACAGTATTTTCTCCCCCCAGATCTGGAGTTGAGCTCATGATCTGGCTTTTTAGATGTTAGATATGGGAATTTGTGTGTGTGTATGTGTGTGTGTGTGTGTGTGAGCTGAAATAGATGAAGTTTCCTGTGGAACACCCTTATCCTTTTGATGCCAGCTGCCTTTGAAGCTCTTGCCAAGTGCACTAACTTACAGCAGCCCAAGGAATGGCCACTTACCTACTGACCCAGTTCCAGTTATAGGTGTTCAGAGCCATTGGAATCCGTGTGACTGCCAGGGAGATGCACGAAGAAGGGGAATAGCTTGGTTAACGAAAATGCATAAGACTGACCTCCTTGCCGAGAGATGGTTCAGGGTGGCTTTTACCACCTTAGTCTTCCTCACCCACTTCCTGCTATGGCTGCCTCTCCAGTGGACACGGCATCAGCATAAAAACTTACTTTGCATTTGTGGCTTTTTGAGGTGTCTCTGGCACACACATCCCTACCCTATGTGGTTGCTAACCTGCTAATCCATCTGAGTCCTTCCCATTTTGAAAATACAGGACAGCCATTGCTCATCAAAGCTCGTCCCACCCAGTTCTGCCTCTCCCCATGTCAGTCACCCTCGGGTTGGGGCCAGCAGCTTAGTCAGACGGCTTGCTGGGTTTATGTAGCTTTCCTGGTGGCGTATGTCGGCCAACCTGAAGAGCTGTGGTGGTGGTGGCTTTTGTATTTGTGAATCTTGCCATTCCCTCTTCACTCTTACATTCTTGCTTCTAGTTAGCAGAGAGAGATGTCTAATAAATACAGGTCTTATTTTTCCTTCTAATTAAGGTGTTACTTAAAATAGGGACAAGGAGATCCTAAGTGGAGCTGTCTTATGATAGGGATCTGCTTAATGACGCGAGTGACGCAGTGGGAGCTGAGCAGCCACAGGCGTGGTGCTCTGCCCGGGTTCAGCTGTGACTGTGTGGAAACCCTCTGGACAAAGTTGGTGGCACTTAAAACCCCAAGTACAGACGGGCTCTGTGTATCCGCATCCTTTGGTAAAATACCAGTATCCTCACAAAATGACCTCCAGCCCCCACAAAGGATCTCCCTGGCCCTGTGTGGACACAGTCCTCCTGCAGCCTGGGCTCACGTTTCACTTGCTCAGAGACCTCTCTTGACCCCCAGGCTTGTGACCAGATATTACGCGTCCTCTACTTTTCCTTCACAGACTCATCAGAATTTGTAGATTTGCTTGTTTATGTAATTTTTTTGTTTTTAAAGCAATGTGTTTCTCACACCAGACCTTGTATGGGGAGAGTCTGTGTCTGCTCTTTTTTTTCTCTGTCGGGTCCCCGGCACCTAATTCAGTACCGACCAGCAAGGGACTTCATAAATGTTAGTGGAGTGAGAAAATCCAAGGTTCTTGAAACAAAATGTTTTATGTTGTATATCTTAAAGGTGTCACTTTGTAACAAATACACATTTCTTTCATCAAGCAGTCTTAATTTCCACAGCACTCTATTCACACCGCTTGCATACTGCTTATTACACTGTATGACAACTTTTTTAAGAGTCCATGTCACCTGCTAGATTAAGGGTCCCTTAAGGTGGAGTGGCGTCCTGCTCATTTCTGTGTTCCCACTCCGGAGTTGTAATCTTCTCACAGGCTGAACGGAATTTCCAACGTGGAAGCTATTCTGAGGCTGCCATTCGACTTCCGTTTGGCTGACTTGTCTAAAGGGTTTTTCTCTTTTCTATGATCATTCTCTGCCCACTTGTGAGGATGAAGACACCTGTTAGAAAGGCATTTTACCTTTCGATTTCCATTCTCGCCAGTTCCCTGGCCTTCCAGATGCAGAGCTAGAACTAGAACCACAGTCTTCTGATGCCATCTCTACTTTTCATTTCATGTAGGAATTCAAGGCTGTGCAGAATTACCTGTAGGAGATCCAGGCGCTACTCTTCCGGGGGATCTAATCTCACCAGCCCCTTCACGCGGCCCCCTGACCTGCTGTCGGGATATTGTGCTGAATATCTCCGTCTGACAGTCTCTCCTCTCCAGACCACAGCCCTGGTAACACGATGCTGATTGAACTCTAGGCTAATTGCTACACCACACTGGAGCCTTTCCTGTGTTTTTATCCAGGATCGCCTGTTTTTCGTGATGGAGTTTGTGAACGGGGGCGACTTGATGTTCCACATTCAGAAGTCCCGTCGTTTTGATGAAGCTCGAGCTCGTTTCTACGCTGCAGAAATCATTTCGGCGCTCATGTTCCTCCATGAGAAAGGAATCATCTACAGGTGAGTTTCGGTTGCTGGTACCTTCTCTCCTAATTCCCCTGCCCCCTCTCCTGGCTCAATCCATCTTCCACTTCTCATGATAATCAACTGAAATCTTTTTAGAATTAAATACACAAAAGTTCTACATGTCCATTAGGATAAATGAACAATGTAGTGATAAACACCGCCTCTAAACTAAAGCATGCCCTATTTGTATTCGTAAAATAGACCTGAGAGGCTTGGAAAAGACTATTCATGAATTGGTTCAACCAGGGTTTGCTAAGGGCCTGTTATAGCCACGCCCTGCAAGACGCTAAACACATCGCTGTTGTCTTTTTCCCATTTTAACATTTGAAGTAAATTGGTTGATCATGGATCCATTCAGTTTTAAGAATCCACACATCACCTGAAGAATGTGGATAACTGTTGCCCTAAGTTGTTGTAATAAGACTCATGGTCAGAATGGGGTATGGTTCCCCAGTCAGGAGCTAAGGGGTGAACTGCCAGAGAGCAGTGTCCTGCCTGATACTTGTCATTTGTAGCCCCCTCCCAAATATTATTTGATTCCATTTCATGACACACAATCTTTTGATCATAATATGCCACACTTTGAACGGGCTCAATATCTGGTTGATGGTGTTAGATCTCAGAACTCGGTGGATATCAAATGAAACTTTAGTCAGAAGATTGGGAGGGTAGGACATGTATGAGTGAATGTCAGGCAATTTTTATTCTTAAATTTTCCTTTTTTCCCTATTGTCAGTGTCCTCCTACTCTTTAAATGACATTAGAACCTAGTTGCCTTATAGACTTTTTTTTCCTCTTGAGATGAAATTGCTGCTTTCCTTTGAGAAAAATTCTTTTATATGAGGAGTATGAATGCCAAAGTAAAGAATTTAATGATTGAAATTTGCTATTTATTAGCCTTGTTCGTGCTTATTCTTTTTGTGAACTCATGACAGTATTGACATCATTATTAAAGTATAAGAGAGCTTTAAAAACAGTGAATATTCTTAAATACCCTGGAGGTCAAAATAAGAAGAGAGCAAGTAGTGAGGCTGTAAAGAATGCAGCAGGACCAGTCGGCGACGCCAGAAGGGGTGGGAAAGCAAATACGGTAGAACAAGCGCTCCGCGGAAGTGTCTTCTGATTAATTCTCAGAGCAGAGTCCCAACGCCTCAACTGGATGTAGCCCTTTTATCATAGACCCGAGACCCTGTGCAGCAGAGAAGGGAAGCAGAGCTGGTTTCCAGGCCTGGAGAACAGCAGCAGGAGTCACCTGCTTGAAGGTGATCTAGAATTTCCGCTCATTCTTAAGTCCTGGGGCTGCCACAGGTTGCTTTGGGCAGCCTGTGTTTGGGGCTTTCTTACTCAGGCTCTGGTGTTCCCCTGGTGGCTCTATCACAGAATTTTTCCTGTCTCTGCTTTCTGCCCAGTGTACGATTTGTGGAGGTTGCTGGTCTCATCTCTGATGGCGAAGGGAGTTAACAGTCCTTCCCCGTGGTGATATCACACTCTGGGTAGTGAGTTCTGCTTTTGTTCTCCTCTCCATAGCTTTTGCATCCATCTCTGCTCTGCCTACCCCAGAGAGAGACTTTTCCACATTTGATTTTTTTTATTAATAGAGTTGGGATCTCACTCTTCCACCCAGGTTAGAGTGCAATGGCATCATCATAACTCACTACAACCTCAAACTACTGGGCTCAAGCGATCCTCCTGCCTCAGCCTCCCAAGAAGCTGACTAGATAGAAATATGGGTGCATGCCCCTGTGCCCAACTAATTTTTAAATGTTTTTTTTTAGAGATGGGGATCTCTCTATGTTGCCCAGACTGGTCTTGTATTCCTGGCCTCAAGCAATCCTCCTGCCTCAGCCTCCCCAAGTAGCTGGCATTACTGGTGCAAGCCACTGCCCAGCATGTTTGATTTTTAAGATTTCTGACTTCCCTCCTTGACAAGGACTTCTGTTGCAATCTGAAATGATAGTATTAACGACAATGATAGCTGAACTGAACACTTGTCACACGGCTAGCACTTTACCTGTATTTTTCTCTTAATTTTCTTAACAGTGTTCTTATATAACAATAATTATTTGCATTGTTTAGATGAATAACTAAGACTTCAAAAGTCTTAATAACCAGACTACTAACTGGTAGTGAGCTCAGAATTCAAACCATGGTTCTAACCACTGTCTCCTCAGGAGAGATTTGAAGATGTAGAGTTTTCCACTAAAGGGTTGGCTTCTTGTTCCCCTTTCGGTGATAAAGGACAACTTTAATTCATGAAAATCAGGTGCTGGAGGAGGGAAGCAGTGTGGTCTAAACTCAAGTTTTCTTGAATGTTCAGAGGCTGTAAGGTTTTGTTTGTTTGTGACAAGGTCTCACTCTGTCACCCAGGCTGGAGTGCATTGGCACAATCGTATCTCACTGCTGCCTCAAATTCCTGGGCTAAAGCAATCCTCCCATCTCAGCCTCCCAAATGGCTGGGACTACACCTGGATAATTTTTTTTTTTTTTAATTTTTTGTTGAGATAGGATCTCACCACATTGCCCAGGCTGTTCTCAAACTCTTGGCCTCAACCAATCTTCCTACCTAAGCCTCACAAAGTGCTGGGATTACAGGTGTGGGCCACCATACCCAGCCGTAGCTTTCAGTACTGATGCAAGGCAGCAAGCTTGTTTTCTTGTGTCAGATATTACTACCTTGTGGTCTGTGTGTTTCATTTGTCTTAAAACATGGTGGATGGACACAGTAACGTAACGTAGTCTCTGGTGAAGCAGTGTCAGCCCACATCTTGAGAAGTTTTATTTTAATGCATAGTATCTGTGGTTCAATTCTGAGCATTGATTTTAATTTACTCTTGGACTTGAGTCCCATGTTCAGGGTCTAACTGATATGGTTGACTTTGAAGGGAGCACATTTAATTAGGATAGATTCAAATGCTATTTTTATCCTGTGGATTTATTTCACAGGATAATTTAATTCCATTCAGTGTACTGGCTGGGAGCAGAGTCTTAAGGATAAGCCTTTGAAAGCCAAGTCCTTGGAATTCACACACGGTAAAGGGCACATTTGGGTCACAGAGGGTGTGTCTTTGATACAGGAGCCTAGTGAGAAACTTGGATGCATCAGACAGCCTCGTTTATCATACATGTTCCAGGACAGCCTTATCAGAGCTAAAATGATCTCCCCAGAAGATGTCACTGACCTATCTATAGAGTTGTTATTTATTTTGGATTCTTTTTTTTTTTTTTTTTTGGCAGAGGGAGGGTTCTTTTTCCAGTAAGTTACAGAGGTGGTACCATCTACCAGTCACCGTCAAAGAGGATTTTAGAAGGTGGTGCCTTAGCCGCCTCCCTCTGATAGGAATTCCTTCTCTCTCTCAGCTGACTGTGCCTGTGTGAGAGGACACAGGCCAGTTTTGTTTAGGAGCTTTTCAGCTTGTGTTGTGACCCTCACTTGTATTTCATGGAGGAGCAGAACCAGTTCTCGGGAGATTCAGCAAGAAGGGCCTGCCCCTTTGCCTTTGGTTGGAAGGTCTGGAACCTGCCATGGCCCAGAAGCCAAGAAGAGTAGGCTGGGAAGTAGGCAGTCCTCGAGTCGGTTTTGCCAAGGGGAAAAAAGACTATTCATTCCTTTGTCTTGGGCTTGTTGGCCAACTGGGAACCCAGATAGTGCTCATGAATAATTAACACATGGCATTGACTTTTTTCCAGAGTCAAGCCCTACAGAAAACTCAGGGAAACAAAGGGGCATACATCCCATTGACCAGCATGACAGGCACCATTTTCCATTGTGTTTCATAAACTGCATTAAAGGGGAATTCAGCTGTCATTGACATTCCAACCCCAAACTCCAAAAGCCAGCCAGCACACATTTGATTTGCTGTTTTTGACAGAGCATGGACTATTATATCTGAAACATGTTGGATGAGGAAGAGTTTATAGAAGGGCACAGCTTAAATTTCAGTTCCTCCTTACCATGTTACACTTCAACACAGCACTTTTCAACACCCAGTTTCCAACGCATGAGGCTGACCACTTTATACGTTATGCAGTTCTTGGCATGCTGGGTGTGTGGCAATCGGCGTTTTCTCTTAAAGCTCCAAGCACTTCCTGGGGTATTTCCTTATCCCATTTTCCAGATGTGGACCTGGCCCATAGAGGAAGGAAGCTCTTGCCCCACAGAGGCTGACTGCCAGGTCTGACGTACAGTCTTCTACGCCAATGCTTAAGTAGCACATTTCTTTCTTTCTTCTTTCTTTTTTAAATCCAACTACAGATTTACAAGAAAAGCACATTAACTTTTAAAGAGGATCACCTTTGATTTCTCCTCAAATTGAGCGAAAAATCTCTACTTAATTTTACTTTTTTTTTTTTTTTAAATCAGAATTTGGGAAGACTAGCAACTCCCTCCAGGATAAGCTCTGATAAGCTAGTCTCTGAACACAGTTGTTGGATCTCTGTGAATATACCAGTCTCTAATATCATCTAACTCTTGTTTCTCAAGGATATCATGGGTGGTCGCAAGTGCTTCACTGACTCCAGATACCTGTGTTACCCGAACTTATCTGGGCATGCCTTTGCTTGGTGAGCGGTCTCCTCTGTGAGCATTGCTTCCAAGCAAAGCTATGCTCAGCTGAGAATTCACAAGTGATCTGTTTCCAAATCAGTTTGTGCTTTGGGTCAGTGATGGATATTACATGCCTGAGTCACTGCTCTGTGCGGTTCTCACCTTCTGGAAAACTGTGGCAACATGTCTCTGATTCCCTTCTCCTGGGACCTCTCTTACTCCTCAATATTTCTTATCAGCAGACTTTCCGAGTCCCCAGATATCTTTCATTTGAGCCTGGAATGTTGGACTCTTACTATTGCCTCACCTATACTGGAATTCAATTCCATATTTATATTTATTCTGCTCATTCTAATGAGAAAAATCTTCTTTTTAGATAAAGATGAAAGTCAAATTTAACAGCTCTGTTTTCCTTTGTCATCTGATAGCATCATTCCTTCTGCTCCAAGAAGTAGGTCTACACTTTCTTGATCTGCTTACTGCAAAGAGAACTATAGGTTGTCATTTGTTATTTTTATAGTTCTTGTCTGTTCAGGATGTGCCAACCATGGGAATTCTCAATACATTACTAACTTTCACAATAGATTTTGGCTGTGAGCCCTCACCAGAACTAATACTGAACTCTGAACTTTGTAGTCACCTCTTATAGATAGTCATGCCTTGCTCTGCTAAATGGTGGCATCTTTTAGTGACTACTCTTCCACTGTCATCAGAAAGGGACTGCCATCCCTGCCTCCTAAGATCGTTTTTCAGGGTTGTAATGGAGCACTCAGAGCTTTCCAGCTTATTGTAGGAGCTTGACGTTTCCCCTAAATGTAGGCTTCCCCTTTCCCACAGTGAAACTCATTGGCCACCTTTCTGCACCCTTGCACAGCCTTCAGAGATCATTTAACAAGTATTTATTGCACATTAGCTGTCTGCCAAGGATATGGATACAACAATGAGCAAAACTAAAATACTCCCTGGTGCAGGGTATGGTCTAGTGAGGCAGAAAGATATCAATCAAATGATCATACTAATATAAAATTGCAACTGTGATCAGTGCTATAAAGAAATGAAATGCAGTGCAATGAATTAGAACCTCAAATAGGGTGATTTGGTCAGGTTAGGGAAAGATGGAATATTTTCCTCAGAAAGTGTCCTTTGAGCTGAGGCCACAGTGAAGAGGGAAGTAAGGAGCATTCAAGACAGAAGAACAGCAAGTACAGCTGCCCAGTAGCAGGAGGAAGCATGACAATTTCAAGAGCTTTTAAAGAAGGCCATTGTGGCTGGAGTTAGGAGGCGTATATTCCCACAGTTGGCATTTCATTGTCCTAGAGTGTTCCATCAGCTGATGACTTCAAGATTGTATTAGACACTCCTTGTAAATAATTTATTTAAAAGTTAGGTAAGGCTGGTCACGTTGCCAATCCCTGGAGGAGCCATCCATTGACAGTGTGTTCCTTGTGTCCAGATCTTTGTGTTTATACTCAACAATGGAAATATAAAATATTAGAGCCAGATGAGAACTCAAAGGTCATCTAGTGCCAAGTTCTCTTTTACAGATGAGGGAATTCAGGTCTGAAACATCCAAATAGTAAATTGCTTCTCATAGTGGATGTTCTCTTAGGATGGCTCATCTGCAATTTGTCTTCCATCTCCAGAAAAATAAAAATACAATTAGAAAATTTTGTTTCAATCTTCAAGGTACTGCTGACATGAAGAACTAATCAAGACATTTGGAGGCATTCAACAACATTTGTTCCATTTCAGTGAGGAAAATCCAGTTGAGATCAGAACATAATGACTGAGTCGCCACTTTGTCCCGGACATTGTGTTAGGAGGTGTAGATGCAGGAGGAGTAGATGTGCTGTCTGCCCTGCGAGGCTTTTTCTGTGGGGAGAGAGAGATGGTCTGTAAACAAGCAATGGCAGATGGATTCCAGAATTGGAGTATGCCCAGGGTATTTTTGGAACACAAGGATGGCCACTTAGCCTAACTAAGATGGATGTTCAGGCAGCTTCCTGAAGGAGGTGATGCCTGAGCTGAGTGTGAAAAGTTAAAAGCTGAACAAAGATCAGGAGGGTGTTTAGATAGGGGGCAAGTTTGAGCAAAGCAGAGAAGTATGAAAGGTCGTGGTGAATGTGTGGATAGAATGGAAAACTGCAAGAATTTTGGTAGGACTAGCGAGCCTAAAGTTTGAGGTATGGTGGAAGAAAAGGCTAGAGGGATAGCAGAAAGGAAGCTATGAAGGGCTTACTGTTCTTGTGATGTTTGAATTCTGTGTCACTTAGGATTTGGCACCATTGCCTATCACAGGAAATGTAAAGATGGCAGTGGCTTAAACCAGATAGAAACATTTTTCTCTCTCATGTAAAAAGCCTGGAGGTAGGTGGTCCAGCTCTGCTGTGGAAGCTCCGTAGAGTCATCTGGGACCCAAATTTCTGTATTTTCTGTTCTGCCATCTTCAAGGTCACCTCCTGGTCTAAAATGATTGCTGAAGCTCCAGAAATCATCCCTGTATTCCTATTCTAAGCAATAAGAAGGACAGGGAGGCACTCTTCCTTTTGAGGGGCCTTCCTGAAATTCTACACAATTCTGAACATGGAATTGGGTAGAACTTTGTCCCAATACTGCACCTAGCTGCTGCAGTGAAGGCAAAGAAATACAGTTTTACAAGTAGCCATGTTCCAGCTAGAAATCAGAGTCTCATTATTAATACGGAGAAGAATAGTTATTTGATAGGAAACTCACAGTATCAGACAGAGATTCCATGCCAGGGAGTTTGGGCTTTATGTAGCAGATAAAGGAGAACCTTTGAGGAATTTTCAGCAGGTGTCATGACATGAGTGGATTTGCAGTTCACATTTATGGGGGTAGGGGTTGCACGTGTGGACATGTGCATGGTGGACAGCGGCGAGGGCAGAGAGCTTCAATTTGAGGCAGTTGCAGGTAAGAAGGTGATGAGGACCTGGACTGAGACAGTGTTGGTAGAGGTGAAGAGAAAGGCGTAGGTTTAGGAGATATTAACAAGTAGGACAGACAGGACTTAGTGATTAAATGGATCCAGGGATGAAAAAGAAACCAGGAGTCATTCCCAGGTGTTTAGCTAGAAGGTTGAATGGACGGTGGTACCATTAGCAGGAGAGAGAATGAGCCCAGGAAGCAGTCTAAGTAGAAGAGGAAGATGACAAGTTTTAGATACGTTATATGTCAGGTACCTGAGACGCGTTCCAGTGGAGATGCTCAAGAGACAGGTGCACGTGAGTCTGAAGCCCAGTGAAGAGGATGAGCTGGAAGTAAATATTTGGACGTCGTCAGGACATGGCTGTTAGTTCAGATCACGAGAATGGATGAGATCACCAATAAGAATGTCTTAAAATGGAACAGTGAGTCAAGGACAGGACCCTGAGGAACCAAGCCCCATTAGACATCTGCCTAAATTTGGCTCTAGGGTTTAAAAAAATCAATATACCACATCATTTAGAGTAAGTGTCTCCAAAGTACAAGTCCATTAAAAATATAATGTTATAAAAGAATAGAAAAAGATCAGTTATTTTAAAATAAGTTTTTGAGGCAGCATATATTCTTTCTACTGAAAGAATTCTGGACATGGTTTTCAGAAGCTAGACCCAGCTCTGGTTCTGGGGATGTGGGTAGGTTGCTGAACACTCTGGGCCTGTTTGCCCCTCCATACAATGGGGCTGCTGTTGACACAGCTTTCCTGTAGGGTGTTGGTAGAGCCCAAATCACGTGGAAATGAAAATGTGAAAGCCCTTTGAACGTGCTGTGTCAATGTCAATATGAGAGATTATTCTTTGCATACGAGCTACCAGCTGTTTAGGGTTTTTTTGTAGCATGAGCTTGGGCCGAAATTTTCCTCAAGACCGCTGCCTCAATAATAGGGACTTTCATCACAGAAATTGGAATTTTAGCTTGTAAAAGTCAACCCTTTGAAGACAAGTATCTTTATGGTAAAATAAATTTGAAATTTGAAAGAGCTTAAGTTTACGTAAACTTAAGTTTATGTAAACTTAAGCTCTTTCAAACCAAATCATTTTCTCTGAATTTCAACAATATTTTGAAATTTTATGGGATTAATATACTTACTACATACTTATCATAAACCCTGGA
Source organism: Avahi laniger (assembly GCA_963575035.1). NCBI lineage: Eukaryota > Metazoa > Chordata > Mammalia > Primates > Indriidae > Avahi > Avahi laniger. Next base: position 19,288 of record CAUYSK010028394.1, on the reverse strand, counting down.
GATAATTTTCTTGGGAAGCCCTGGAGCATATGGGACATATATGCTTGCATTTTGCTTAAATTTCAAGTCTCTAATGTTTGGGAGAAACAGTTGAACTCATTTTGAGTTTACCTCTTCTAGTATTGAAGAAAATTTTTGGTGGTTAATTTGAAAGGAGATTCAAAAACCTTTTCAGACCATAAGTGGAGTGAATATCCTGGGGTTGTAATCTCAGTAATCTAGTTTCTTAAAGGATTTAGCTTAATAGCAGAAAGAAACTTAAGCTCTGGAACACTTTGATTGTTTTTCTCTACTTGATATATTAAATCAGAACACTGATCTTAGCCTAGCTCATCAGTGTTTGGCCTTTTCATCAATGAAGGCCATGGTTATTTGGAACTAATTGATAAATGTGTTAATGGATTTCACTGGCTAATGAAATCAGACCACCAGTTTTGCTCTTCTTCCCACCAAACTGACCAAGCAACTTATTGCTTCATTATAATTATAGACAATGTTGGGTTTATTGCCTAAGCAATAAAAATATAGTTATTTGATCCTTACGTGTTAGATGAAGACTGCCATGTGTAAAAAGTGATTGAATTGTACAGTTCAACAAATGGTTATGAAATGCCTACCAAATGCAAAACTTTAATGTCAGGCTGTTGCGGAGGAAAAGGAGAATCAAGACAGGCCCTGCCCTCAAGCTTGGGGTGTTTGTTCTTTTCCTTTAATAAATATTTGTTGATCACCTACTGTGTACTATAGCACTGTGCTAAGCTCTAGGAAAATACAGGAAATAAAACAGACAAAAACTCCTACCTTTAGGGAACTTAAATTCTAGTACAAGTAGTCAGACAAACAGAAAAAGTAAATATATTGAATGTTGGGGTGATAAATTTTATGAATAAAAAGCTTAGTAAAACTAAGATAAAACTTAGGAACAAAGGTTTACTTCTTTACATAGAGAATTAAGAAAGGCTTTTCTGATAAGGGCCATTCGAGCAGATGAGCAGAGACCTAAGGATGGGAGGAGGCAGCTCCACATGACTATCTGGGCAAAGAGCATTCCAGGCCAACCCTTTGGGAGGGAATGTGCACAGCATGGTCAAGGAGCAGCAAAAGGACCAGTGGGCTGGGGCAGGGTGGACTGGGTGAGTCTGGGGGGAGATGACCCAAGCCCTCTCACTTGGATTCTGCGACATAGAATACTAGCCACGTGTATTGAACATTTATATGGTAGAACTCTGCAGTCCACCACGGTGATATCCTTTTGAATCCATGCAGGTGCTGAGTTCTCTCACCCTGCAGGCCTTTACACACGCATTTGCCTTTGCATAGAATGCTTTCCCCTCTCTTTGCCAAGCTTACTGCTACTAATCCTTGCAGTGTCAGCTCGGTCGTCACCTCCTCTGAGAAGCTTTTCCCGACTCTCCTGCCCTCCAAACTCCATCTAGGTGCCCTTCCTCTGCTCCTAGGGCAACCTATAATACCCTTCCCTTAGTGCTTTTAATGGGCTGTGCCCCTCAGCATATGGGCTGCCTTCTGAGGGCAGGGACCGTGACCGACTAATCCCAACACCTAGGACAGGGACAGAATGGTAGGTGTTCTTAAGTGTTCATGGAATTGACCTAGGCTTGAAACTCTGTGCGTCTTTCTATTTTAAGATGACAGATCAGGTCTGAGACTATATTATGATCACCACCATTTATTGAGCATCTTCTACAACCCAGGCTCCCTTCTAAGCTCCTCTGTATTAACCCATCTATTCCTCATGACCACATCCTGAGATGGTGCTCAGCTCGGGAAGAGCAGCCCATTTATCAGCTTATACAGGTCCAAACCTATGCTTTTCTTAGAATTCAAGGTAGTATGTTTTTATTTTTTTTTAAATAAATGAAAGCCTGCTGAGAATTTTCTCTGATCTAGTGAAAGAAGTGTTTGTGTATCCATAGTAGTGTTTTTCAAATTATGGTTCAAATTCTTTAATAATTTTAAAGTTTTAGATTTTTCTTTTGATGATGTAAGTAATTCTTTCACCCATTATGAAGATTTGTAATTGTAATTCTCAAATGAAGGTATTTCATAGGAAAAGACTTAGTGTTTCCTCAAATGTTCATTAAAAAGGAGCCATATATTAGTTGGGTTTGAGAAGCAGTGATGGTCTCTGCCATGATTCTTCTGCCCCATTTCTACATTTGATGACTTAGGTTCCATAGCGTCTGCAGCAAGCTTCAGTTGTGTATACTTTTTTTGCTTAAGGCAATGCGAATCACTCTCAGAGATACATTAGATCTGTCTGCTGTATTCTCAGGACTTCAGTAGTAATCCATTTCAACTTTTATGCCTTTTTGCTAAATGTAAATGCTAAATGTCTTCAAGATAATTTTTATAAACTGGACTTTGCTTTTGTAAGTTTCTTAAACCTATTGTGTATATTTTACACATATGACTGTGGTAGAAATCCTGGCAGTTTTCCTTTTCCACAATTACGTGTACATCATTGAATAACAGTAACACCCTAAAGTTATTAAAGGGCTGTTATCTTCAAAGTAAGCTATGCAAAAATATTCTGCTCATAAAAATGTGTATATGTAGTCTTCATTTGAGTACATATTCATTATGAGGGCAATGGTTTTTCACTGAGTTTTTTTAATTTTAAAATACAATTTATTCTTGGTTCTGTAGTTACAAATGTAACATGTAGTGATTTTTGAAATTTAAAGTATTAAAAGTAAAAATGAAATAACCTATAATCCTACCACTGAAAGATAACCATTTTTCTTTAGATATATTTCTTTAAAGTCTTTTAATATACAATATTTACTTTAAAAAGAAAAAAAATTGAGGTCATACTATATATACATTTTTAACCTAGTTTTTTTCACATAATAATCCACAACCATTTTCATGAAAGTATTTACATTGTTTTTTGAACCTAATATTAAGTGATGCAGAGTGGTCTGTCATATGAACCTACTTAAGTCGTGGTACATTTAAATTGATTAACTATTATTATTTAGGTGTTTATATCCTTATACATGTCTATTTGTATCAATCTTTGATTCTTTCCCTAGAAAGATTCCTGGAGGTATTCCTGCTGAGTCGAAAGGCACACTCGTTGTACAACTTTAAGGCAGGCATTGTGACTAGGAGCCAGGGCTCCAGAGTTGAATGGACTTGTTTCCAGTCTTGGTTCTGCCTCTTCCATTTGTGGGATCCTGAGCAAATTCCTTAACCTCTCTATGCCTCAGTTTCTTCATTGATAAAATGGAGATACTAGAAACACACACCTGAGGGTATTTGTTAGAATTAAATTGCAGGGGAGGGAATTAAAACCTTTAGCCCGGGGCTTGGTATGTACTACATGCTCAGTAATGTTCACTTCTGAACATTCTATCTGCTGCCACTCTCAGAAAAAGCATCAAAACACATGTTCTAACAATGGTATTGGTGTTATCTTTCCAGTTCACTTCCCCCCGTAGATCTTAAGTGCACAATTCGATAAATTTTGACATGTGCACACACGGTGTAATCAACACTCCAAATAATATATGAAACATTTCCATCATTCCAGAAAGTTCCTGGTGCCCCTTTCAGCTAATCCTCAACCCCCCCAGGCAACCCGTGATTCTGTATTGATGTTATAGGCTGTGGATATCCACATTGAAACTGTAGAGGGTCCTCAAAGTGGAATTGCTTCTCAGTAGAGAAGAGAGTAGCAAAATAGAGCAAATGTATCCTTGTCAGTGTAAGAGGATAGGTGTTTTTTTTGACACATCTTATTTCATTCAAATAGTAGTCTGATCACACATGGTCCAAGAATACTCAAATAATAAGTCAGATATCATCAGATGTTAAAGATTGATCTGCAAACATTATAGCCAATGATACCATGCTTGCCTATGATCTCTCCAATATAAAACCACATCCACACCTCAGGGGCCACCAAACCATTCAGCACGACCTCCTTAACTGTGAGTTGTTTGAAGCTACCAGTTTATACACTATTTTTTTCAGGCTCTGAAAAGCTCTAGAGATCTCAGCTGGGGTTGGAGGAACCAGTTCTGTCTTGGGGTAGTACCAAAATGTGGCCAGTCAAGACTTTAATAAGTCACAACAGCATTCACCAGCACTGGGGCCTCCTTTGCGAGGTTATGGACAAAGTGAGCCACTGTGCTTGAATGGAAAGTCTGTCACCCCGAACGATCAGCTGAATGTCACACCATGAAAAAGCAAGAGGACAGGATTCTTTCAATTGAACGTGTATGAGTATAATGGTGGTTGTGGTCAGAAGAAACCACTCAAAAAGAAGACCCCATCCTCTCAGTCAGGGAAAATAGTTCCAGGAGGATAAATACCGGCACAACAGTGGGTATCTGAGGGCCTAAGGTAGTATAGGTGATTTTTATTTTCTTTGTAATGCTTTTCAAACATTCTGTATTGAACAAATGTTATCTTTTTTAATAATTAAAAATGCCATTTTAGAAGGGGATATCATATGTGATATTGTGTTTTTTGACATAGTAATGTCAAAAATAGGTAACCTGCTGCTGTACCAGTTAAGTTCTGTAAAGATTTGACCTTCAGGCTGTGACCACTCCTTATCTGTGAATCCCAATTCTATAGAAATCCCAAAGTCTGCGCAGGCCGCCATAACAAATACCAGCAGACTAGGTGCCTTAAACAGAAATTCATGTCTTACGGTTCTGGAGGCTGGGAAGTCCAAGACCTAGGCACTGACTGATTCGATTTCTTGTGAGGGCTCTCTTCCTGGCTTGCAGGTGGCTGTCTTCTTGCTGCGTCCTCCTATGGTGGGGGGAGAGAAAGAGATGGCACAAACTCCCTGATGTCTTTTCTTGTAAGGTCATAAATGTCATCATGAGGACCTCATCCTTATGACTTCATCCTCATGACCTCATCTAACCTCTATCTCCCAAAGGCTCCACCTCCAAATACCATTACATTAGGGCTTAGTGATCCAACATAGGAATTTTGGTGGAACACAAACAGTCCATAACAGTCATTCATTCACACATATATTTGGTTTTATAAACTGTCTGTTACGTTAAACCTGGAAATGATTTCAGTCCTAAGGAAACAGAACCTTCTGGAATTGAGCACACAATAGACTGGCACGAGAGAACAATAGAGGATTAGTCCAAGGTGTTGTCATTCTTTTGACTTACTAAGCCATGTATGTTAGTCTTGGAGCTGTGTTTTTCAGGTGTGTTGAGACCAAGTCCTTTTGGATCCAAGTACTTGAACCTGGCAGGATAAACAGCTGAATGGATTGCAGTACTATTGTTTACCTTTTGATCACCAGTCTGCAGTGTGTGTCTGAAAGTGAAGTTTTTTCCTTTATCTTGCGGATGAATTTTCCTTTTCTGTAACTTCCTAAGTAGAAATACAAATTGATACAAATGCCCTGTTACTGTTTGGCAAAAATGATTGTATGTGATGAATGTCTTGGTTCAGTTGCAAAGAGGAGTTAGTGAAACCTGACGGACAAGCTGCCTCACACCCTGGAGAATAGTGTCATTGGGGGGAGGTCTAGTTCCAGACATGTGTGGGTGGTGCAACAATAGGAAGGTGGCAGTTTGACTGCCTGACCTTTTCTATCTCTTTCCTCCCTTGGCACTGCTGCTCCAACCTCCATAGTACCCATCCAAACCTGCTCTTTCCCACACAGAGTCACTGTTCTACACCATTCTTGACACTCGCATCAAAATTTACTTTGTCCCACTGATAAAATTCTAGAATCGCAAGGTTGGAAGGAAGTTTAAAGTAGTATACCCCTCTTCTTTCAAAACATGAATATCTAACATCTGCTGGACAGTCATTTTTTCTATATTCAGGTACCCCCAAGCAAAAAGGAACTTATTTCCTCCACTTTTAGGTATCTGTGACTATTGGCAATTTGACCTTTGTGTTGACTCAGTGTTTTTCAGTAGATTTCCATTCACTGATTCTTAACCACCTGTAAGGGGTAGACTGAAAAAAAATGCAAATATTTTATAAGAAGACCTTGCAGATTTTTGAAGGCAATCTGGGTCTCTCCACCTAGTTCACCTGTCAAAGCAGAAAGCGCCATTAGCCGGATATTGCTCATTCTGGCTGTTTCTTCATGATGGCCGATTTCTGAGCAATCATAAGCCATCATGTCATTATTCACTCTAGGTAGCTGGCTCGATATCCAGTTGATTTGTCACATTCTTCTCTTATAAAGTTAGAACTATCCTAACTTGCAGTTGGTTAGCTAAACTAATATGAGTTGTGGTGCTTTTAGCTCATGCTACCTGTCCTGGGTAAGATTTAGTCTTTAATTGCATATTGTTTGATGCTGAGTATAGGGTAGTAAGCATGGTGGAAAGTTAAGTATTGGTGTGATGATCTCAGAATAGGGTATTCAAAGTTTCCTTTTGTGTGGATCTTAGAGGAATTTAATCCCTGCATACTTTTGCGAGTATAGCTTTAGCCTCTGTGTGTACATAAAAACACAGAAGGTAGTCATATGTTCCAGAGCCAGGGGTTTCTGTGCATAGTCCACTCTAAAAAGGTAGATGTTTTCCACTCAAGTCAGTCGGTGACTTTCTGAAGGGTGAATTGCCAAAGATGGAGTACAGGATGGACATAGGTGTGGGGATGGGAAGACCAGGAAGTCACTTTTGAACATGTTGACTTAGAGGTACCTATGGCATTCCTGATCAAATGATCCATCTCAAGTTTGGAAATACCAGGCTGTGTACTCTAGGTTTATTGGATGGGACAGTGTGAGAATAAGGCTGTGATATTAGATAAACTCTTTTAATTTCTCTAAGTCTGGGTTTCCTAATGTACAACCTGGGAATAACAATACTACCTATTCCATGGAATTATTTTGAGAATTAATTCATGTGGCTTGTTTTTCCCAGCATCTGGCATCAGTTAATACTCCATACACATTATCAGTTATTAAGAAGAAAAGTGATCCAGGGAAGAAACTTCAACAATGAGTCCATTTAAGAGATGGACAGATCCAATAAGGAAATGGTAGAATGAATTGTGGTACACTCACACCGCAGAATATAATGCAACCATTGACAGAATGAGTTAGCTCTACATTTATTGACCTGGGTGGTTGGTCTCTGATAAAGAAATGAAATAAAGAAGATAAATAGTAGTGTGTGTGTTCATTTTCATCCCATTAAAAAACAAAAACAGTAGCAAAAGCCATTTGTACGTAGATATGTGCATGGAGAAAGTGGTAGAAGAACAGAAACAAAACAGTTTGGAATGGGGGGAATGGTTATTAATTTTTCATTATGTATTTTTGTGTTATCTCACTGATTATGATGAGAGTGTGTTACCTTTGTGGTTTTCAAGGATAAATTCTTCAAAGAGACACAAGTGCACAGAGAGAAGTCAAAGTCATAGGAAATCAAGCAGTGGAAGTAGGGAGGAAGAGAGGGGCAAAAACCCACCTAACAGGTACAGTGAACACTCTTTACAGCCCTGACTCAAGCCATGTATCAGAAACATTTGTACCCCCTTAATACTTTGAAATAATTAAAAAAAAAAACAACAAATAAATTAAAAAAAATAAGCCAAAGGAGTGGGAGATGGGTGGTAGAAGAAGCGAAATCTGCCAGCAAGGCGTGAGAGGCAATCGGCAGACAGGAGGACGTGTGCAGGGGAGTGTGTCGTTAAAACCCAAGAGACTCATACCTCTCCTCTCATTATTTGTCATGGCTACAGGGAGTTTGCATCTTGAGCTTTTCTTATTCATTTTCATTTGGTGTCCCTCAATTTCTGGCACAGAGCAAAGCGGGATTTCTTATTTCTTCATTTCTGTTTTATTTCTAGCAACGCAGCCAACACTGGCCTGGTGATAGGAAGTGACAAGTGATAGGAAGTTGGGCAGAAGCATGGTCTCATTCGCTGGCAAAAAAGCAATGTCATTTTAAGTTAATGTTAAAATATAAGTTAACGTATGCACATAAAAAAAAAGAACAGTCTTTAGCTTTTCTAAAATGATGACAGTGAACACTAAATCCTCTTCACACTCCTATCCCCTGCCTCCCAATTCCTTTTCCTCAAAGCATGTCCTTGTATGTCCTTCCAAAAATGGTCTATGTATATACAAGCTCCGCGTTTGGGTGTGTTTCCTGTTGAAAAACAACTGGTGGTATGTACTTGAAGAACAGAGATTTTTCCTAAGTCTTTAGAGAGAGAAGATCTAAACCCTTAAATCAAGATAGTAGTTCAGCCACTTTTTCTTTTCTTGGAAGGATCTGTGAGTGAGGGTTCAAGCCCTGTAAAGAATTCAGCTATCTCTTGTTGGAGAAACTCTGCGTGTTTTTTCAGAGCATGCAACAGGCTTTTAAAAGTTTATTGCTGTTACATGGCTACAAAGAGAGATTTCTTTCCAGCACTGCATGTAGAGCAGCTGTGTCAGCCATTATTTACGACTGGACTAAAGAGCAGAAGCACATAGTTCCACGTGGTTGCGTAGTGTCATCTGTCTTACAGAAATGGCTCGCTCGTTCACCAGTGACTTTTCACACACCTTTCTGTATAGGCATTGCAGAAAGTGGGCTTTCTGGGGGGAAAACTCGAAAGTGAGCTCCTGTCCTCTAAGAACAGATGGGAGCAGAACCACCAGCCCCAAATCCTGCAAAGGAAGCATGAGGGGGTATTAAATCTTGGTTTAATCCAAACAGTGAGAAGCTTGCAACCTCCCAAGCTCACCTGATGAGGATTTTAACTCTCCTCTGACAAAGAAATGGGGCTGAGCAGTAGAGGAAGGCAGGTGACATTGAGTCATGGAGTTCACCCTTTAGAGGAAGGCCATCATGAGCCCTTCCTGAGGGGACCCATCTGTGGCTCTTATGTTGATTCTTAAAGGAAGGAAGGGGAGGAAGGAAAGAAGAGAAGGGGTGAAGGATGGCAAAGAAGGAAAGCGGGGCTTTTTTTTTAAGACTCCTACACACTGGATGGAATTGGAAAAAATACACTATGGTGGTGAAATGAACTGACAAAGCTGGGGAGGAAGATTTTAACGAAAGCAACTGCGAAATCCGAATGCTGTTGGGCTGTCCATTTCATTGCTGCACAAACAGGGGGATACAATTTTGGCCTAAAGAACACTGAAGTTTTGTTTTCCCATCTGCGAACAGACAGGTTCAAACCCGTCAGAGGCTGTAACGGAGTTTCCTTGTGACTGATTTATGTGTGTACTGGTGATTTTTTTTTTTCCTGTAAGAATCTGGTTGAGTAATTCAGAAGGTTAAAAAATAACAAAGCAGAAATAAGTGAGAGAAGTTAGCTGAGGTCTGCCCCCTATGCCAGGAAGGTACCCACAGACTGGAAGGCTCTGTGAGGTCTTTGTCTGGTTCTGCCTATGCAAATACTCAGCCACGCTCAGCAGAGCCTGAGTGCTGTATCTGTTCAACAGCCACTTAAGAAATAGGACTCTGTTCTCTGCAGCTTATTCCTTGGGGTTTCAGAATGTAAAATATGAAGTGCGTATAATCACAGGCCAGGTTCCCAGCATTTCTTGGCGTTTCAGCTTTGGCAAGAAGAATGGGAAAAACTGAATTTTTTTATGGCCAGAAAGGCTGAGTGTAATCTTTGTGCTGTGGCACCACCAAAGTTAGTGAATCTGTTACAAAGGGCTTTACTTCCAAAGTACATCTCAGGGACCGCTGTGCTTTGTTCCATTTGCTGCAGCTATTAGATATGTTTGTATTCTGTTTTCATAAAGAGAAAAAGGTAGAGTCGAGGGCTTACCATGCAGAGTACTTTCACAATATTTCACTTGATAAATTATGCTTGATAAATTATGCAGGAAGAGTGACCTGTGTTATGATTTGTGTTTTTAAGAGTTAATTCTAGACCTGAAAACTTACTGGAGAAGCTCAAGATAATTTACTTAGTGTGAGAATTAATTCTCAAGATAAAAACTCATCAGAGTTCAAAATGAGAAGAATTCAGTAAAGAACACTTTCAACAGAAGAATTATTTAAGAAATTGCTTTGAGTTTGAATAAACTTAGATTAATTTCCCTGGTGAAGAGATAGGTCAGAACTTGTGTCATGGTTGGCCTAGAGAAGTCCCAGTTTGCTCCCGTGACCCCTTAACAGCTCTTTGTACTCTCAGAGTCCCATTTTGGACAGTACATTGCACGATCACCTTATAAAGAGATGTCAGCATTCTACTTTTTTCTGTGAAGTGATAGAACTACAGGAAATAGAGTGTTTTTTTTAAGTTGAGAGGGATCCTATGTAGGAGAGGAATTCCTCCAGCATTTTCCTTTCATGGACTATTCTCCCCAAGTCCATGAATTGGAAATTAGTTACTAAACCATTTAAAGATATATTTTTTCAGCATCAGTCATTACTTTGGTTTCAAAGACACATTGGCAGGAATTGCCTTTCCCCTATATCCCATGTTTTATGTCCTTTATAAGTCTTTAATGTATTTACATGAGCTATAAATTTGTAGTCATAATTTTATGGGTCCACATGCATTGTTGTATCCATCCATCTATTCAGTTATTCATTTATTAATTCAACAGATATTCATGGAGACCTACTTTTTACCTGGAGATATAATAGTGCCCAGGATAGATCCACTCCCTGACTACAGGAAGCATGTATTCTAGTGTAAACCTATAAACAAGTAAATGTAATTACCAGTTGTGAAACTTACTTCAAAAGAAATAAGTGAGTTTTTCATTTGTAGTTCTACTTTATAGAGCTGAAGAAAGTGAAGAAAGACAGACACTTCCCTCTCCACTCCTTTCATTGTTTAATGTCTAAAATATTTCTTTGTTCATTTGGGCTACTATAACAGAATATACCATAGACTGGGTGGCTTGTGAACAACAGAAATTTATTTCTCATAGACCTAGAGGCTGGGAAGTCAAAGTCAAGGTGCCAACAGGTTTGGTGTCTAGTGAGGGCCTGCATGCCGGTTCTTTAGCTGTATTCTCCCTGTGTCCTCAGTAAAAGCAGCAAGGCAGCTCTGTGGGGCCTCTTTTATAAGGACACTAATCCCGTTCATGAAGGTTCCACCCTCATGACCTAATCAATCCCCAAAGGCCCCCACCTCCAAATATCACATTGGGGGTTAGGTTTCAGCATATGAATTTTAGGAGTATATAAACATTCAGTCCATAGCATTATTTTATCTAGAGTCTCGAACTCAAATACCTTTAGGGTCAGGGCTGATGGCAGCACTCCAGACACGTGGTTCTAACCAAGATAGGACTCACTTGTCTGTTTCACTAAAGTTCAGTTAAGAAAGAAGAGGAGCCCAGGGCCAGACCGGCGGGAAGTGTCCACAGGTTGCATTTGGCTCTAGCCGCTAAATCACTTCCTCTGAAGTCCTCAGGTGTCCCTTAGCGCTATGTTAGTGCCTGCGAGGCCTGGTTCAGTCCTATGCTTCAGTAGGACGTATGGGTCTCTCAGAGAAAAAGAGGGCAGTATTAGAATTTTACACCCACACTGAGTTTTCTCACCTCACTTAGGAAACGTTGAGTATTCCTCTGCAGTTTGGGTGACAGAAATACTGTGCTCAGGGAAATCCACTGGAAAGTCTGAGTGCTGGGAGAAATGTCAGGAATATTGTCTTTCATCATGGAATTTCTGTGCACTGCTGTCGTCTTCCAGTGTGAGTCAGCCAGAGGAACTTCATCATGCCATGGCCCTCACCCTCAGATCACTGGGCCTGTGGCAATGTCCCAGCCCTGATGGGGTGGAGTGGGGTGGGGTAGACAGTGTCACTGTCCAGGCCAGGCCAGGGCTGTGGGCTCCTAGCAGCAATGCTGACCCTCCTGAGCCAAGTTTGCACTCCCTGGACTCTTGCATGAGCGCCCGTGGGAAGCTCACCTTCCTTTCTTCTTTAGCCAACCACCCCCCTCACCCTGCCACTCTCCCAGAAAACTTCTCTTCAGTCTTCCATGAAGGATAAAAGAGGTCGCCTCCTTATTCTCAGACTAAGAAGAAGAAAAAAAAGAAAGCCTAAGTAGGGAGAATCTGGCTGCCTCTTCTTCCCTCTGGTCACATAGTGGCTCTTCCCAAACAGGCATTTAATGAAATATGATAGTTTGGTCTTAATATAGTAAGAAAGTTCCTACAGGCAGTGGCCTTCTGTGAAGCCTCTTCTAAGGCACTGGTGTCTTCAAATGGAATTACCAAAGACTGTTTTCTTTGAAGGTGAATGCATATGTCTAAGGTCTAAATTTTCCTGCTAAAATCTCCATCCCTAAAATACCAAAGGCACAGGAGACAAAAGCAGAAATAAACAAGTGGAAGGGAGTATATCAAACTGAAAAGCTTCTGCATAGGAAACAGTCGACAAAATGAGAAGTCAACCTACAGAAAGAGAGAACCCCCCACAACTCAATAGCAAAAAAACAAGTAGCCTAATTAAAATAAAATGGGCAAGCAAAGGACCTGAATGGACATTTCTCCAAAGACATACAAATGGCCAACAGGTATATATGAAAAGGTGCTCAACATCAGTAATCATCAGGGAAATGTAAATCAAGAGCACAATGAGATATCATCTCCCAACTATTAGGATGGTTATCAAAAGACCAAAAGACAATGAGATTTGGTGAGGACATGGAGAAAAGGGAACCCTTATGCACTGTTGGTAGAAATATAAATTGGTGCAGCCACTAAACAAAACAATATGGTGATTCCTCAAGAAATTAACAGTAGTAGTATCATATGATCCAGAAATCCCATTTCTGGTTCTATGTCTACAGGAATTGGAATCTGGATCTTGAAGGGATATCTGCACTCCCATGTTCACTGCAGCATTATTCACAATAGTCAAGATATAGAAACAACCTAAATGTCCATCAAGAGACAAATGGATAAAGAAAATTTGCTATATGATATTATCTAGCCTTACAAAAGAAGGAAATCATGTCATTCGAGACAATGTGGATGGGCCTGAAGGACATTATGCTATGTGAAATACGACAAATACTGCATAATATCACCAATATATGGACTCTAAAATAGTCAAACTTGGACTGGGCACAGTGGCTTATGCCTGTAATCCTAGCACTTTGGGAGGCTGAGGCAGGAGGATCACTTGAGGCCGGGAGTTTGAGACCAGCCTGGGCAATATAGTGAGACTCCCATCTCTAAAAATATACATATCTATATATATATATATTTGTTTATATATATATTAGCTGGACGTAGTAGTGTGTGCCTGTAGTTCTAGCTACTTAAGAGGCTGAGCCAGGAGGATCACTTGAGCCCAGGAGTTTGAGGTTGCAGTAAGCTACGATTGTGCCACTGTGCTCTAGCCCAGATGACAGAGTGAGACAGTTCTGTCTTAAAACAAAACAAAAATAATCAAACTCATAGAAGTAAAGAATAGAATGGTGGTTGCCAGGGGTTATGGGAGGGGGAAATGGGAAGGTGTTGATCAAAGGGTATAAAGTTTTAGTTAGGCAAGGTGAATAACTTCTGGAAACCTATTGTACAATATAGGACGTACGATTAACAATACAGTATTGTATATTTCAAATTTTGCTAAGACAGTACATCTTAGGTTAAATGTTCTTACCACAAAAGGAAAAAAGCCAAAGGAGACAGGAAGAAACCTTTGGGGGTAATGGACAAGTTTATTGCATTGATTATAGTGATGATTTCACAGATGTATACTTATCTCCAATCATAGCAAATTGTATACACTAAATATCTACAGCTTTTTGTTAATTATACATAAATAAACCAGTTTTTTAACAACAACCAAAAAAACCCTCCTTACCTTTGGTCCCTCAACCTTTACCATAGCAATTGACATGGGAAAGTATTGAAAATTACTGTATTTCCTTGATTCCAAGAAACCACAGATCACAAAATGCCCATGATTATTGATTTGATGAAAACAATAGTACTTGCAGGTGGCAAGTTTTTTCTTTGGTCGTCAGTTTTAAGGAACATCCCTGTTTCAGGAGCGTTAAAAGGGAGGGAGCAGGCCCAGACCTTAGAATCAAGGTCACACAGAGGTCGGAGTTGTGTTCCTCTCCAGGTGGTGTTGGAGGAATTTTTTCCTCTCTAGGTACAGTGATAGACAGTGGCTTGGGTAACAGTGTCATTAAGGTCATCCTAGTGACAACGAGAGGGAAACAAAACATAAGCCTAGATGGCCAGTAAAATGCGTGATCAGCTGGATTTGAAAATGCTTCCCTTTTTGATGTTCTGGTCAGTCTTCTACAGGAGAAGGATGTGTAAATACCAGAGGGATCTGCAAGCACCAGCATTTTCCGCTGCGTCAGGAAAGCAAAGTCAGTCTGCCCCACCCAAGTTCCATCTTGGTAACTTTGTGCTCTTGGTCATATCTTTTCCAGAACTGGGGAATCCAGTCTCAGATAAGAGTGGGTTTGGATGTCTCAGTATTACACGGGGGAAAGCCAAAAAATGCTGCTAAGATGGTTGAGTTTATCTTGCAGATGAGGCCCTGTGTTGTAAATGGTCTTTATTTGCTGACTTTCTTTTCTCTGTAAATGTATCTCGAAAAGTGAAGTTTGAGGGCACTATTAATATTTTACTCAGTCAGAAATTAGAGTGAAGCTTTTTTGTGGTTGTTATTTTCTCAACACAGCACTGCTAATTGGATCCCATTTGTCCTCACTTGATTCTTACCCATGTTCTCGCCTTCCCCAAGGTGAACATTCTTCTGATTAATGTTCAGTTTCCTGCAATTCGTTATTAGCATTGGGTGGGGGGTCTGGGCCAGTCCAGGGTCTGGAGAGCTATGCAGAGGCAGAAGTGAACTCCAGAAAGAGGCCTCTGGATTTTGCTAACCTCCATCCAAGGTGCCAGAGCTTGTAGTTTTCAGGAATTATGTTTAATGCAGGTTGTGAGTTATGGCATAAGTATATGTTTGTGTTTTAAATAACTTTTTTTTGTTTGGACAGTGCCCTTCACCCCCCGCCTGACATACTGCAGTGTGCTCATTTGCCCTTGCTTGGCTGGTGCTGTCAAAGCACACAGGCTCAGCCGGCCATCGTTAAGTCATCCATGGCTTTGACTGTGAAGGAGACTTCTCCACCATTCAGTTTCCAGGTTCACCAGGTCCTGAGTGCCTGCTTTGTACTGTGCTTGACCCTGAAGATCAAAAGAAAATAAAACAGGATCCTTGCCCTCAGGATTTAGTCTGTTGGGAGTTCCAAATACACATAATTTGACAATATAAGACATGGTACCATACATGCCCAAAGTAAGATACAGACAGAGTGCAGAGAGCACAGAAAAGGCAGCTACTAATGTTGATGGAGAGGGTTGGAGAGCTCTAGAGAAGAGGTGACATCTGCGCCTGCCTCAAGGATGTGTGAGTTTGCAGTTGACGGTGCATTAGGGGATCCATGCCAGGTAGACGGAACAATAGGGACAGAGGCATGGAGGCAGAAAAGCGTCCTGTGCCAAGGGATCATGAGGAATCAATGTGGCCCGAGGACCGAAGCCTAGGAAGCAGCAGGGCCGAGGCGGCAGTTGAGGTAGGTTGGGGTGTGAGAACCTTGGAAGGCTTTGAATGTCGGGATAGGAAGTTTGGCGTTATTTGCCTGTGGATGGAAACCCTCAGAGGTTTTTGAGAAAGAGACAAACAGGAAATAAATATAGTGCGTTAGCGTGCAGAGGAACACACCTGGAAGCCAGGAGTTCAAGTAGGGGTCTTGTCAGAGGTCAGGCGAGACACAGTCACAGCTTGAAACAAGCCAGTGATGGTGGGAAGAGAAAGGAAAAGAAGAGTGGGAGGGACACAGCGGAGGAAAGGCTAAGAGGATGCTGCAGGGAGGTGGGTGCGAGCACCAAGGAGTAGGTTAAAGGTGATCCCATGGTTTCCAGTGAAGGAGAACTCTGAAGAGTGAAGACAACAATTGGGTAAAGTTTACTTTTTGTCTTCCTGTGTTTGCAGGGTTGAAACACCCCTAGGAGTTATACCCAGAAAAGCAGTTAGAAATGTAGGTCCGGATCTCTGGAGAGAGGTGTGAGGATAATTTGGATTTGGAAGCCATCTGTGCAGGGGAATACTTGGACCCAGGGGATTCAGCTACACAGGTGGAGAACCGGGCAGGACAGCTGTGCACAACTGGGCGGATCGCACTCTGAACGGCCCTAGGGAGTGCCACTGCATCACCATCATCATCGTAGATCTGTGTAATGACTGAATTTTCTGGCAGGTGGCAGTTACATGTCTTGAGAAAGCGGTGCCTTTTCCTAATTTGCACAAAGGCGCCATATGGTCTAGCAGCAATGCTGGAAGTAAACCTAGACAAGAGCCAAGAACAGAACCTTCGGGAACCACCTACCCTTTAAGGGAGGGCGGGAAGGAGGAGCCTACAAAGGAGACACTTAGGAGTGGTGAGAGACTTAAGTAGGCTTGTGGTTAGTTGCCTTGAATTTGCCTGAAGACAGAGTCATCACTCAGTGAACTCTCATTTTGCTTTGGTGTAATGACTCAGAAAGAACTTCTGCTTTAGTATCTTCTCCCTTCTCGCATACCTGGTGAATTTTCCTTGACATGAGTAAGTGGTGTAGTTAACTGTCTCCATTTGGTTAAGATGTAGAACTATCAAGTCTGTGGCTCTGCTCCTGAGAGCCAGTGCCAGGCAGGTGACTGTCTTCCAGGGCGAATAGCTGCCCACTCCAAAGCCTGCCTTGGGGACTCCAGGAGGGCAGGTCATGTTCCCTATCCCAAGGAAAGGGCTCCCCCCTAGGTCACTCACCTGGTCACACCTGGCTCCAACCACCCAGGAGTTGCTGGGGCAACTCCCCACCCAGCACCACCAGAGGATCTGGGATGGCCCCGAGTCCTGACCTCTGAGGGCCTGGCAGGGTGGAGGAAGCGTCTTGCCTCTTGAACCATGTCACAAAGAAAAGACATCCCCAGAACAATAGCTTGGAGGCTGTCTTGGCTCCTTTGTGGCACAAACTACAAAGGCTCACAGCCTCCACAGACATGTGCCAATGAGATGTATAAATGTTGCAGAAGAGAAAACATGTGCCCCACCTTGGCACATGGTTCTCTGCCCACGCGGACTTGTCGCTGCTTCCTGGCACTTGTGACCTTATTTGCATCAGTGGAAAGTTACAGGAGGAGAGAGAGCACCACCTTTCTGGCCAGGAATGTGTCACGCAACCCAGATCAAAAATTCCAAGTTCACTTCTGTGTCATCAGGATATAGGCTCTAAGCAGATAGAACATTGCACGGAAAGGCCATAAAACTCAGAGCAAAACTGCGGTTTATCTAGTGGATGGAACATTACCTAGATCAGACAGCCAAAATGTTCTGCTTTCAAAATAATTCATTTCTTTTTTCGATCTTGGATGTTGGTAACTTTTTTCATCAGTTGATTCTCTGCTTCTTAATTTGAATGAGGAATAGAGTCCCTTATCTGCAGGGAAAAAAAATATCACTTGTCCTGTCTCTGGGGTTGGCTTGTTTTTTTTCAAACCTTGAGTGAGCACAGGCCTCTGACTCTGTGGGTCAGAAGCCTTTGGGAGCTCTTGGGATGGGATTTTACACACTACATCCTGAAAACAGGCAGGTGATTGCATGGCCTCTTTAAAAAAAATGAAAAAATTGAAAAAAAGGCTCTGAAACAAAGAGAAAGGGGGAGAGAATCTTTCCACGGCCTCGGAGGGAAAAATCCAGAAGTTGAACCCAAGAGGCTGAGGTTCTCCAACTGTGTTCCCAAACTGCCTTCTATGGAAAATGCAGAGGAAACCAGCTGATTCCTGGTGAAATTTTTGATTTATTGACCTTCAAAAAGAAATTAGTTCCATATGATGGTGAATAGTGTTCTTTGATTTGGGCTTAAAGATTTTTTTGAATTTTTGAATTATTTCCTATTTAATATTCCATCCCTTCTGGCTTTGGAGTTTTCCATGAAAAGCTTTAAAACAAAACATTAAATGAGCTTTTCAACTTGATGAGGACTTAAGAAATTTCATTAGTCCTTTTCTTCCTGGTCTGACCTTTCAATTTCATGCAAGATGTACAGGAGTGATTTTTCTTGTCTGATTTATAATACCACGCTGATGTAAGGATGGTTAATCACCAAGCATACACATTAGTCACTGGTGGTTGTACCTACAAGCCCAATTTTCTTATAGCAACTGTAGGACCCCGTTGAGAGCTGGAGAAGGAACAGTGCAATGGGGTTGTTGACATAAAAGACGCAGAAAACAGTTCTTACCATTGTTTTCCTCCTTCCCTCAGCACTGAACGCTACCTAGGTATTGGAGGGAGATACAAAGGCAAAAGAATTTTGTACTCAAGGGATGATAAAGGGAATGCAACCAAGGTTTAGGGTAAAAAACCCAGAGCTTGTTCAGTTCCGTCAGTGCTTAACTGGCTACTCAACACTGTGCCAGGCACCTTGTTCTGGGGTTAGAGAGCTGAAATGAGCATGGCAAAGACCTGCAGGGAGCCCAGCAATTGCAGTCAGTGCAGGAAATGCCATCTCTAGAATGCTATTTCTGTCTCAGCAAACACCATTGGAGCGCAGAGGAGAGACACCAAACTTGGCCTAGGAAGGGATGCAGAAGGTTTTGGAGAAAGAGAAGCTTCAGTTGAGAGTGAAATAGTCAACCCAGGAGGGAAAGAGGAAGAAAGGTGCTAGCTCCTCCAACCGTCTGTGGTAGTAAACCAATGTTTGTTAATCCATTTAGGACCGATACTTTTATAAAATATAATAAAAGTAAATTACTAGAAAAATGAAATGTCAAAACATATATAAAATAGAAGCCCAAATTTTTATTGTGAGATTCAATAGACATAAAATTACTCTTAAATAGCTATAAATGTTTCTAAACACACTCAATTTTTCTACTTACTGTACTGCGGGTCAGTACCAGTTTGCAGACCACACTTTAAGTAGTATTGCCCCAGGCAGAGAAGGACATATGTGAAGATATAGTGATTGACTGGAATTAAGAAATGGGGAGCGATGTCATCCAATCCCATCCCATCCCATCATTTTACAGATGAAGAAACTGAGGCACTGAGGTGGCCAAGGTCACCCAGCTAGAAAGTGGCGGAAGGATTTGAACCCAGGCTATATGGCTGCACTGTCCCGCTTGTGCAAAGGAAGGGGAAGGCCAGGCACTCAGCGGGGGAGAGAGGCGGTGTCCTGGAGCACCTTGTCTCCCATCCCAGGGCTTGGCCAAGAGTGCAGTGGGAGGCAGAGATGTCAGACTTCACCAGAGGACTCCTGGGATCCTTAGACCCAGGGCAGAGGGTGGAGCAGGGACCTTGAGGAGCAGGTCACGGCCCTGCCACTTTGGCCCA
>CAUYSK010028392.1:0-19800 GCA_963575035.1 Avahi laniger | reverse complement strand
TCTCTTACTTTATCATGAAATCTAAATGTAATCATTCTCAACCTCTTGCTCTCTCCACCTATGAACTTAAAGAAATATATGCCCAACTTTTCCACCATTTTTTGATGGATATGATGAGTAGCTCTCCTCCATCCAAATCTGATTCATTCCTTTGACCCCTCTACTCCTGCCTCTTTAGGGACTTGTCCTGCTATTCACTACCTCTCTCCACTGCACTTTCTAGGTCAAGGCTTGTCTTAGTTCAGTCTGTTATAACAAAATACCTTAAACTGGATAATTTCTGAAAGATTGAAATTTATTGTTCACGGTTCTGCGGGCTGGAAGGTCCGAGATAAAGGCACCAGCAGATCTGGTGTCTGGTGAGGGCCTGTTTCTCATAGATGACACCTTCTGCATCCTCACATAGGAGAAGAGGCAAACATGCTCCCTTCAACCTCTTTTATTAGGGCCCTAATCCCATTCATGAGAGCAGAGCTCTTGCAACCTAATCACCTCTCAGAGGCCCACCTCTTCATGCCATCACGTTGGGGACTAAATCTCAACATATGAGTTTTGAGGGGACACAAACATTCAGGCCATAGCAAGGCTCTCATGCAACTTCCTCAGAGACGTCTTTCCTGTTCGTAAACCTAGAGCAGCCCAGCTGGCACTCCCCTTCCCATCATCTTGTTTTACGGCAGATAGTATGTCACATTGATATGTTATTTGTCGACTCTCTCATTTTTTACCTCCTTGAGAGCAATCAGTTTGTCTGTCTTGTTTATTCCCAAAGTCTCAATGCCTAGAACAATGCTTGGAACATAATCAGACTTCAGTAAATATTGTTAAATAAAAGAATAGGTGCAATCTTTTAATATTTTTATTTTTACTGACTCTTTCCTTCAAACTCATAATATGTACATTACTTTCCCATCTTAAAAACAACAAAAGTAAACAAAAAAAGAAAAAAACCTCACTTGTGCAGTTTGGACCTACTAAATCTCTTGTGGGACCTGAGAATTTTCATTTCTGTGTTCCTCAGTGATAATGATGTTCCTGTTCTGGACGCACAGTGCAACACACTGGTTTAAAGAAAGTTTGATTTATCCACATTTTCCTTAAAACTATGCAGTTGTTTCCCATCACCTACTGGATTAAATATAAGTCTCGTACTATGTTATATAGTGCTCTCCAAAATCTAAAGCTTTCTCCTCTACCAGGATTCTCTTTCCCATTTTCCGACTTGACTCTCCAATAATTTCAAACTGCATATCTCAACACGTATCCCTCATTCATTGCTCACCTGTGTGCTCTTCCGCATGCCCTCGCCAAGCATCTTTCTTTTCCACACCCTTTATAAAGGTAACTCGAATGCTATTCTACTTTCTAATCCTCCACAATAGTCAGGGCACATTTCTTTCACTACGTAGTTTCTTTGTCCATTCTCCACCCACAATAATGTTTGATTGACAATTATTTGTGTTTATTTTGTCCTCTCTAAACTGTGAGCTCCCAGCAGAGTACATAGATCCTATGGCTCTTTTTCTCAATCTCTCTCTTTCTCTCTCCCTGTCACTCTCTTTATCTCTCATATTAGAAAATGAAGGCTCGTTTTAACTTATAAATTCAGAGATATATTTCTCACTGAAGGTGAGAACACAGGGAAATTACTGCTCTCATACATTACTGATCACATTGTAAATCGTCCCCATCCTTTCAGAAAGCAATTTGGCAAAGTCCATGAAGAGAGGAAAAAAAAATCCTTGATATCTTGAACTTAATCATTCTACTTCTGGGAACGTAGTCTAAGAATATAATTCAAAATATGCATGGAGATGCATGTCCCACAATGCTTATAATAGCAAAACAATGGGAAACACTGAGTGCTCAACTCTAGGTAGTGATTAAGGTACACTTAAATGATAAAATAACTGCATATTTAAATGTTGTTTTTGAAGCTCATATGACAAACATGAAGTTATATTTTGTTTCAATGTTAAGTAAAAAATAAGGAGAACACATGTTAATATAAATTATGATTCTAATTCAGGACACTTTCTTCTGTATTATCTAGTAATTATTGTTTTGGCAATAGTGTTTATTACTTTTTAATTATAAGTATTATACTTTAATATGAGATATGAAGATACATCCCATAGATAGACATTATAAATGCTTCTGACTTTAATTTGGGTAATTTGGACTCTCACCAGGCACACTATATTCCTGATATGTTTATATAATTACTTGTTTTTAATTAAGGGGCTACTGAATGATATGGAGTTTTTTAATGCCATAAAGTGTTTAACATGAATTCTCAAGCAAACTGGGCATGTAGTACATTTTGGGTGATACCTCTGAAGCTTTCTCTCTTTAGGTATTTCATGATTCATATCTCAAACCTCCCATGCACTATAGATATCTACAGAATATGGATTTTAAAAAGGAGGAAAACCATTATTATATTCCATGTGGCAACTTCTGGCACTTTTAAAAAAGTGTCTGTAAAGTGAAAGATGGATTGCAGTTGGCAACTTTAGATGAGGTGATCAGAGAAACCACTCCAATGGTGACATTTAATCTGATACCTAAATGATGAGAAAGGGCAAACCTGTGGTTTTTCTGGGGAGTGCAGTAGTGATCTGGGGAAACTATGTTCAAAAGTTTGAAACCAGGAGCGAATGTGGCATAATCAAACCAAGCAACCAGCCAAGCAACCAGCCAACCAAAAACAGGAAGAAGGTTGACTTGCCTGAAGCATAACGAACAAAGAGGGAAACGGTAGACAATGAGGTTGGTGAGATTGGTGAGGGTTGGGTCATATAGGTCCTGATAGAACATGGAAAGCACTTTAGATTTTTCTCTAAGAACAATTTGAAAGCATTGGCATCTTATTCATGAAATAAATGAATAATCATATGTAAGGTTTTTAATACTATATTAATAGTGTTTGATATTTTACATGGATTAGCTCTTTTAATGCTTACAACAATGCTTTGAGATAACTGAGGCACAAGTATATTGAGTAATTTCCCCAAAGCTATATAGCTAAAACTGAGAGAGAGCCAGAATTTGAAGCTAGAAAGTCTACCTTCATAATCCTTGTTTATTCTTTTCAATTCACAGCTTTTTTTTTATGACTATGTGAATGTATCACACTAAGGGAAATGGAGAAACAGAACTCATTTCTTCTCCTGAAAAGTAAGCACAATCTATTTCCCTGTAATTTAATTCAATTTAGTCTAACAATAACTTATTGATGTCTTACTCAGTATATGATACTGGCTAAAGTTCAAGGGGACAGGAATGACTTTCCCCTTGATAAACACAATTTAGCAAGAGGAAACAAATAAATACGTAAGTATCTTTGATGTAAGCAAGCCTCCCTGGTACTTAATAGGAGTGCTCACCAATATGCAGTCATCCTTGTTTTTGTAGGTACACTGTATTAAGCTAGACAATGTGACTAATTTTATCCATGGATTCTGAACATGTCACTTCTGAACTGAGACATTAAAAGCACCTGCACAACCCTCAGTTTCTTCTCTCCTCCTGAGGTGCTTAAGGAAGCCTCATGTTTCCATACCAGAGACACAATTTGGAAGTAGTCTGGTCTATCAACAAAGTCATTTCATGGAGAACAGCTACCCATGGAAGTTACCAGATACATATTGGGTTTTCTTTAAACAACAAATAAACTTTGTTGGGTTAAACTGCTGAAATTTTAGGGTCTATTTGTTGCCACAACAAGGCATAGACTATCCTGTGTGTTTTCTGTTATAAACAAAGTATATGTAAAGTACTCTGAGACACAAAGGAAGAAAAGGAAATTAATTCTGACTGGTAGATTGAAGATGTTTCCACAGAAGAGTTAACATTTTAATTATGCATAAAAATAAAGGAGACTTCAATAGTCAGAAGATTAGGGGATGCAATTGGATAGTGATCAGAAAGAGTATCATGAAAAAATGTTTCAGTTGAATAAACACAGCATTCTGTGAAAGTAAAAAAAAAAATCGTTTGAAAGACAGGTTCTAAGGCCGTGTGGCTGAAATATCTGGTAATTACTAGTAAAATGCTACACAGATGTGAGGCTAATGCTAGAGAGATGTGACTAAAAAGATAAAAGAGTTATTTGGTTTTTGATAAATCTGATGTTCCTGAACTTGAGTTTGTACAACCTAAGAGACCAGTTAAATGCTTCTGATAGAGGAGATACTTACTGACAGCCAGTAAAGGACATGTATTGAATAGACCATAGTAATTATGATGTAGTTCCTATCCTCTGTTGGTTCTAACTACAATAGGAGATGTTAGATTATTTTGAAATGATTTGTTTAGGAGACATTAAATGTAAATTCCATGAGATACTGAGGTAGTCTGACAGTTGAAGTTACATTTGCTCTGATTCTTTGGCATTCACAAAACAGTTAAGATTTGCAGTAGAAGGTGAGAAGAAAGAGGTAGAGCGGAAGGACTTATGTGAGGTACAAGTTGGCTCTGTGATGGCCTGGAGCCTGTGCTTAGGAAAACGACTGAGGCAGCAATATGAGCAGGGACTCTAGCAATTGTTCAGGTGTGAAAATGTGAGGGGCTCAACTGGAACAGCAGCAGTAGGCATAACTTTTGCATGGATTGAATGGACCAAGAGTCTTTGGATGTGTCAAGGTGTCTAGCTTGGGCAACAAATAAAAAACGCTTATCATTAGTTGAAATTGGGAAGATGGGTGAAGTAGCACATTTGAAAAGCTGTAAACATGTACTCACCATCAAATTGGTATTAACTGATCAACACATAAGTGCACATATGAGAATAACATCTATTGGATGTTGGACAGGGGGAAGGGGAAAGGGGTAGGAGGGAGAGGGGACGGCTATAAGCATACACAAAGAGTGCAATGCGCACCATCCGAAGGATGGACATATTTGAAACTCGGACTTCGGGAGGGGGGGCCAGGGCAACATACGTGACCTAAACATCTGTACCCCCATAATATGCTGAAATAAAAAAAAAAACCTATAAAGGATCAGCTGACTCATCTCAGCCTAGGTCTGCAGGATGTCTGGTAGAATCAATGAACCTGAGTAAGAAAATAGTATTGCTTTGACCATAATGCTCAGGTTTGTATTGGATCCTCTTCTGACACATGAAGGATATTTTTATTTTTAAATTTTTACTTCAAATTTTTTAAATTTTTAATTGTTATGGATACAACATGAAGAATCTTAAGAAGAAAATGAACCCCCTGGAAAATGGTACCAGTGCTCTAAAGAATAGGGAGGGAAAAGTAAAAGCAATGGGTAGAGTTATTTATTTGATAATATTTACAAATATGTATGGGTGAAAACCTCATTATTATGGAATAAATACTATATTACTTTTTCAAGTATACATAGATATTGACATTATGATAAAATATAATCATTAAAAATGATGCTGAATACCTAGTAATTTTTTGTCATTGTTGCAATTCTTTAATCATCTGATAATAAAAACGCAACTGTTAGCATAAGCAGAGTTGGCAAAGTTTTTGATATTAAAAAGAAAACCTTATCCTTGGTAAAGCTGAGAATCTCCTCTCCATTTTCTAGAGAATTACTTATATCACTGACATATAAAGTATATGTCTGGGAGAATCCGAAATTAATAAAATAGAAATTCATTCTTTGACTTTGAATGTAAAGCAAAAGCATCAGAAGTGGAGATGGTCTTCATTTGATATAGTCCAAAATATAAAATTTGCACATCCAAACGGGAAAACTGTTACCAGGAGTTCTGAAGAAGCTCGTAGAACATCAGGTCTTAGTCATAAGTTCTAGTAATTTTTAAAGATTCCAATGCTTTGTGTGTGTGTATAGGGATGGGGAGTGGGGCAAAAGGGTTAGGAGGGATGTACAAATGCAATGGGCTTCTCAGCGTGCATCTCTTGGGGAAACCAGGAAGTTTGCCAGATGTTCATATTATTTTGAAACAAATTTTTCATTTAAAACCTGTGGATTCTATGCTTCACCTAGCTTGCAAAAGCATCTGTTACAAACTGCATTGAAAATGCGTGATTATTTTTTCCCTGTATGAGGACTTTGATTCTTTGTGAGAAATTAGTTTACTGCAAATACACAATGACTTTGCAAAAGCATTTTGTTCAACTTAAGTACCAGAAGGTGATACCGTTGACTGTTATTCCAGTGAAAAGTCAAGGAGGGTTTAAGTAAATGTTTTCTTAATAAGTTGTATGGGGGATATGTAACTCTACTCAGTGGAAAAATCTAAAAAGCAATTAGCAAAGGTACTGTTTGTTAAGAATGACATTTTCCTGGAAGTCCGTTGTTACTATCACCATGAAAGTTTTCCTACATACCCCTCACTTCTGAATTAGAAATCAGTTAACACCAAGTAGCTTCTGATTTCATTTTGTAAAGCTTTCTTTGTTAACATCTCCAGATATTATATAAGATTTTCCGTTGGCATCGAAATTTAATTAAGTATCGTCAGTTGCCTTCACTTTGACTTTGATTATTTGAATTTCAATTGCCTTTAGGGAGAAAAATACGGAAGTATATTACTCACCATTTCACATCTGTTGCAGTTTAAAAGGCTTGGTTGCCAAGAATTTTATGAAGCATCACTTAGTAATGATTCAGGAAATGATTAGTCAATGCATCTTATGCTCAAAGTGAAGGGCACCCTCTGTTGTCCATCTTGCTACGATATTTCCTTGATGTTTTTCAAGATACAGAATCAATCCGTGAATCTGCAATTTCTTTGTAAATGGACACTGATAAATGATAAATAATACACATAAAAGAATCCTTCAATATTCTAATCAGAGTGTTCAGGCATAGAGATGGGTCCAAAAAATAGATCCTGATGCTCATAGTGAAAACAAAAACAAATTGGTTTCATTCTCATCTTCCACCAATTAACCGGGGTTTCCAAAATCACTTGATGTTTCTGTGCATCGGTTTCTCCTTTGGAAAATGAGAATGTTAATGTGCACTTACGATGTACAAAAATAAAAATAGATTTTATTTGTGCTGTTATTTAAATTCGAAGTGCAAATGAAGTTTCCAACTTTTCTTTTTTTTTTCTTTGCAATTTTAATATGCAATAATTATTGCAGCTACACTATAAAAAGTCCATGAAATGGATGACTGTATCTTGTACATTCAGGTCTTTGGCTGATACGTCAAGAAAACTGATATGTCAAGAAGTTTGCTTCTTTAAACTTTCTCCTTATATGTCTCCAATAATCTTATTATCTCTCCTGAACATCTCTCTGAAATTTGTGATGAATGTTCTCTATTATTATTCATCCATGTTTTGATTCTTGACTACTTTTAATGGTTTGTTCCTTAGACTTCTGCTATTTTTCTTAATAGAACCACACTTGAATATTTATTCTTGTTTTACAAAACCTTCAGTATCATAGTTTTAGGTAGTTGCTATGCTGTTCCACTTGTGTAGCACACAGCATGTCAAAGTTAAATTCATTATCTTATCCAAAATCTATCTCAAGTTCGATCCCTTTAGCAAGACTACAGATGGTATTCTGGGTTTTGGTTGGGGGCATATAATATTTGGTTTGCTCATTGCAGCTGGGTTGGTCATTATTTCTGGATCTTTTCAATGGACAGAGTTAATGTTCTCAAAGCTAATCTTTTTTTTTTTTTTTTTTTGAGACAAAGTCTCATTCTTTTGCCCAGGCTAGAGTGCCATGGCGTCATCTTAGCTCACAGCAACCTCAAACTCCTGGGCTCAAGCGATCCTTCTGTCTCAGCCTCCCAAGTAGCTGGGACTACAGGCATGCACCACCATGCCCGGCTAATTTTTTCTATATATTTTTAGTTGTCCAATTAATTTCTTTCTAATTTTTAGTAGAGACGGGGTCTCGCTCTTGCTCAGGCTGGTCTGAGCTCAAGCAATCCTCCCTCCTCGGCCTTTCAGAGTCCTAGGATTACAAGTGTGAGCTACCACACCTAGCCATGCCCTTTATTCTTGAAAGTCCCTTTATTAGACATGAAATCCTTGGCTTACATTTTTACTCTTGATTTATTTCAAAGGTGTTAATCCATTTACTTCATACAGTGTTATAGAAAAGTTCAATCATAATCCAAGTTTCTTTTCCTTATAATTCGCTTGCCCAAAGAAGCTTATCTGATTTTCAAGCCCAGTAAAATTTAAAAACATGTCTTGGAGTTGGTCATTTTAGGTTGATATAAATCAGATATGTAATGCGCTTTTTCAATATAAAGTTTCAAATTTTTGTTATATTTCAGATTTTTATCAAATTACAGAATTTAGCATTTTTTGTTCTCTTGCTTTGATTTTCTTATTCAGTGTCTCCTATTATGTGCGTGTTTAGTTTTCTTTGCTTGTCTTCAATATTTGTCACTTTTTCTTGGTTCTTTTTGTAGCCTTCTCCTTTCGATTTAAATTTCTTTTCATCTTTAGTTTTTCTTAAAGCTTTATTTATTATGTTTATTTCCTCTCAAGCTCCTTCTAATTTAGACTTCATTTCTGAAAACTTTTTCTTTTATTTCTATTTATGTCCTGAGTTTTCTCTCTCATTTCCAAGTTTTTATAATTCTGAATTTATTTAGTTCTTTCATATCTTGCATCATTTTCTTAATTACTTTTAGCTTTCTTTGAAATGGTTGGTCACAATTTTGATATGTTTTGTGGATTAGTCTTTCTGTTATGAACTCACTGTCTACAGGGAGGTTATTCTGTTCTCCTCTTTTCTTCTTATAACTTAGTATGAGATTCGACATTGAAATTTTTATGTAGCTTATTCTTATGTAAATTTTTTTTTGAATTTTAGAAGAAACCGTAGCTCAGGATGCCTTTATGAACATATTTTTAACATATTTTTCTCCTTTTTTTCCCTAAAAGTGTTAAAAATATGATATCTTACTTTCTGAGATTCCTGGTTCTGTTCTTCCCCTGTATTGATCTGGCCCTTTTCTTCTTTTGTCTTTATTCTTCATGACTTGCTCTAATGTAATTCTATTCCACAACATTTTTCC
The DNA here is from genome assembly GCA_963575035.1 of Avahi laniger. Classification (NCBI taxonomy): domain Eukaryota; kingdom Metazoa; phylum Chordata; class Mammalia; order Primates; family Indriidae; genus Avahi; species Avahi laniger. The sequence continues at coordinate 10,794 of CAUYSK010028392.1, read as the reverse complement.
TTAAGTTGGGCCTCTCTAGGTTGGGCTTTGGATGATTGATATCAAGAGTTCATATGTTATAGTCTGTTCCAGATCCTTCAGACATTATCATGGGACTCTTGCACTCCCCTGTTACTAGAATGGACATGATCCTCCCGATTCCAGCAACCATTTTTAAATTGTCCAATTGTGTTTTTCAGTGAATATCAGTTGGCTATTGTATTAGTTAAGATTCTCCAGAAAAATGGAACTAAGAGGATGTGTGTGTGTGTGTGTGTGTGCGCGCGCATACCTATCTCTTCCATTTTTGATAATGTTATTTTTTAAAACTATTTTAAATTTGCAGAAAGCTTTAACAAAAAATTTTTAAAATGTTGAAACAGTGATATAAAATTATTTAAATACATTTTAGCATTTTTTTTGCCTGCAATTTTAACAGTCTCGCCATCAAAGCCTTGGCTTCTTCATTAAAATCATTTGAGTATTTTTCAAAATTGTAATGTAGAAGTAAACTTGTAGGTTGAAAATGATCTGTGATAGATAGATAATTATATACAGATATATATATTCAGGCAAAACAATTCTTCAGTTTTCTCAAATGTGCCAGTAACCTTTGAGAAACTTATCTTTAAAGATCTGTGAGAATCAGTGATAAGCTCATGAAATGAAACCATTTTGGCCAATGATTTTAGTCTAGGGAGTTTAAAGAAACTTCCCTTTACTTTCTATACCAAGCAAATCATATACATTCTGTTTATTTTCTATACCTAGTAAACTACATATTTTAAATTAAAGATAGACAAATTTTTTCAAAAAAAGGTTTTTAATCTATTAAATAGATTTTCATTTAGATATATTTCTAGTAGGAGAGTGCATATATTTTAAAATTTTTAGCTACATAATGTTTCTCCTCTATTCATCATCTTTCATTGAGTAGGAGAGTTTGAAAAGGATGCATGTGGAAAAATGAAAGAAAGGTACCAGCTCCCCCAGTTAGATTAGCTGAGTGTTCTAGGGAAAGAACTAGTGACAGATTGTCTTTGCATCAATGGGGCAGATGCAAGAAAATCCTATTCTCAATTTCTATAAATGTGCCCCATTCCCTGGGGAAAAATGTTGAGTTATTTATTGATCATAATTACATCTGTTAGTCTATAGGTTTAATCTTTAATTTATTTCTTACTTAATTAATCCTATTTTGCCTGTAGGAAGCACTAAAACATCTTCAGTGGCTGCTTTAAGCTTTCGTAAAGGAAGCAGATAATCAGAAGATACAGTGTTAATGTAAGTACAACCTATTAATTTGCTAAATCACAGATCAACATCAGTTTGTTCTTAATATGCTATCCAAAATGGACATTCATATAAATGTCTGAGAGAATTCAGGTTTCTGCAGAGGTATACATTCATCTTGATATAAAAATATTTTCAATTATTGGAATTAACTTGTGTGTGTTCAAATACAACTGAAAAGGTCATTGGTGAATGATAGGGTATAATGCACCAATGTTGTCCAAAAATATAATAGATATTCTCAACAAATGGGCAAAGGAAATGAACAGAAATTTTTCAAAAGAAGACAGAATATGGCCAGCAAACATATAAAAAAATGCTCAACATCTCTAATTATTAGAGAAATGCAAATGAAAACCACAATGAGATGTCACCTAACCCCAGTGAGATTGGCCTCTATCAAAAAATCACAGAGCCCTGCGTTTTAAATCAGAAGACTTGGGTGCAAGTCTTGGCTTTATAGGTTCCTATTTGTATGACCACTGAGTCACAGTTTTTCATCTGTGTGGGAGGAGATAACAATACTCACTTTAACCCCTCCATATGAATGTTATGACAAACAACTGAACTACGTATTTAAATTATAAAGTTTTTTCACATATAAATTTCTTATTTTTAATAATAAAATAGTAATAAACTATTATCAATATCGGTAGTAGTAACCAGGAAAGAGCATGGCTATTATAATAAGGGCAAGAGTTAAGAATGAAACAAAAGAGGTTGACATGCTGTAGAAGCAGTATAATATAGAAGAGGCATGTGGTACAGCAGATAAGAATCCAGACTTTGAAACAAGTCTGCCTAGATTTCAACCCCAGCTCTGCGATGTGGTAGTTGTGTGACTGTGGACAAGATACTTACACTATCTATGCTGCAGTTTCCACATCTGTAAAATGTAGGTAATATAAGAGCACCCACTTTATGAGTTTGTTGTGAGGATTAAGTGCATGCATATGTATTAGTGTTAAGCATAGTGCCTGGCACACAGTAGACATTATACAAGAGCTTGCTAGTATTATAATGCTGAGTTAAACCACTAAGCTGTTTAATTCCTTCCTCACTGGAGACTGAACTGATCATAAAGTAGGCTGTATGACCTCAGATACACAGAAGTACAAGCACCCTGAGCAGGCATCTAAGCCGGCATTGCATAAACCATTGGAAATCTCCTCCACATAAACACAGCTCAAATTTCAGTTCACATGGGAAATGGACTGAATAACTTAACTTTTTCATCCCGTGACTACTTTCTAGTTGTATATTTGCAAATAAGAAAGCAAGTGAATTTGTTTAGGAAACTAGATAGACCCTAGTCATTATCTATATTGACCAAGTGAGGAAAAGTATTTAGAGTTAGTTTCAACTTCTCCACTAGTCTTGTTTTACTTATCTCACATTTGCTAACAGAATCAAAGTATGTATTTACCTTTACACAGTGTATGCCAGTTGTACAAGGCCCTTGGTTTTCTTGATTTGTTTTTAATTTTTAGTGGCTTCCATTTAGGTAACAGATTGTTATATTCTATTTTATAGCCATTCGTCCATCAATAATATCTAGAATGCTGCAAATCATCACAAAAGTAAAAATGGGTTGATGGATTAATGAGAGGGATGGATGGAGAGAGAAAGAGATATTTCCTTGACTTTTTTTTTTTGGTGATTTATACCAGGAAAAGAAAGCTCAGAAATTGTCTAACAAGAATTACATCAACTTTTAAATTTAAAAAATTGTTAATAATGAAAAATCAGTTAGAAAGGATCAGAAATATGATGGTTGATATGCAGATAAATTCAATGTTTAAATATTTGCTTAGAAAAAGTTAGAGTTTATCAAAATATAAAATTGTGAATTACATAAACCTTCATGATTTGTCCATTTTGGTGGAATATGTGCATAAGAGGAATGCAAAAAGACAAAAGAGTATAGACGTATTTAATGTAATATAAAATCTTCATAATCTAATAGAAATTAATAAAGTACACATACACTGACAGCTTTGTCTTAATTAAATGTATGAGTGCAACACAAAATAATAAATGTTTCATGTGTGGCTTATAAAGTACACTTTTACTGTTGAATGAGGGAAATATATTGTTCAATGCATTTTGAGTAAAATGAAGCGTAAGGTATCACTTTTATAAAAATCTTTTGATGGAAGCTGTTCAACATTTAAAGATAATCGCCATTAGTGATAAAATACAGTATTTCCCATATGATTCACAGGAAAGCGACAGGATCTTCAGTCAGAATTATCTAATTTCTACATAATTCAGAAACCACATATCTTAAAAAAATCGGAGGAAGAGATAAAATTGGTTCCATTTTAGAATATGAATGGCATTCATCATACTAAATAAACTTCACAAAATTAAACAACCAACAGAGCTATTCATTTTGGTTGGCAGTATTAACAGCAAAGTCTCTAGGTCTCAGTTTCTTTTTGAAAAATAAACTAGTTGTGCATATTAAATAAGATACAGATTAAATAAGATGAATAAGGCGGTTGTACATATTAAATAAGATAAAATAAACCGAAAGGCATATTGTAAGAGAGCTATCAAGCAATACACAATATAAATGTTGTAACACTTTACACAACCATTGCACATGTTAGATGTTCAATAAATATCTGAGTTAATGATTGAGGCATTGCAGGAAGTCTGGGGTTTGGGATGAGGCATTTGGCCAGAACTGCCACACGGGACTGTTCTCTTCACTATGACAATGCTCTACCCGAAACTGAATTTTTTTCAATCTAAACAATATTACTCAACTTAACAATCTACTTTATTCACTATTACAGTCATGAATCATTTAACCATGAGGATACATTCTGAAAAATGCATCGTTAGGTGATTTTGTCATACAAACATCACAGTGTGTACTTACATAAACATGGATGTCATAGCCTACTACATACCTAGGCTGTACAGTATAGCTTATTGCTCCGAGGCTACAAACCTGTATGGCATGCTACTGTACTGAATACTGCATGTAATTGCAGCAATGGTAATGTGCATCTAAACATAGAAGAAGTATAGTAAAAATATGGCATAAAAGATAAAAAGTGATACACCTGTACACTTACCAAGAATGGAGCTTACAGGACTGGAAGTTGCTGTGGGTGAGTCAGTGAGTGGTGAGTGAATGTGAAGGCCTAGGACATTACTGTGCACCACTGTGGACTTTATAAACACTGTACACTTAGGCTACATTAAATTTATTTTTTTAAGTGTTCTTTCTTCAATAATAAATTAATCATAGCATACTGTAAGTTTTTACTTCATACACTTTTTTTTTTACTTTTTGGCTCTCTTGTAATAACACTTAGCTTAAAATACAAACACATTGTATAGTTGTACAAAAATTATTTTTCTTTTTTACATCCTTATTCTATAAGCTTTTTTCTATTTTTAGAATTTCTTTTTTTACTTTTTAAAATTTTTTGCTAAAAACTAAGACATGAACACACACATTAGCCTGGGTAAGAATGATCGATATCGCTATCCTCCACCTCCACATCTTGTCCCACTGGAAGGTCTTGAGGAGCAATAACACACATGGAGCTGTCATCTCCTATGATAAAATGTTTTCTTCCTGATATTTCCTGAAGGGTCTGCCTGAGGCTGTTTTATAGTTAACTTTTTTTTATAAATAGAAAGAGTACATTCTAAAAACAATGGATCAAATGGTAGTTCTACTTGTATCTCATTGAGGTATCTCCATATTGCTTTCCACAGAGGTTGCACTAATTTGCAGTCCCACCAGCAGTGTATGAGTGTTGCTATCTCTCCGCATCCACGCCAACATTTGCTGTTTTGGGACTTTTTGATAAAGGCCAGTCTCACTGGAGATAAGTGAGATTCCCTGTGTTTTGCTTTCTTTGTTAGTGTCTCCCAAATGGTTCCTGACATTTAAATATTCTTTCAGACGTTGGTTTTCAAGGAGGGGATATTTTAACCCTGAGGGGACTTTTTGGCAATGTATGGAGACATTTTTAGTTGTCACCGTAGTGGTGGGAGTTGAGGGGAGACACTGGCATCTAGACAGTAGAGATCAGAGATGTTGTTCAACACCCCACAGTGCACAGGACGCCCCACCACAGAGAATCATCCAGCCCCAGATGTCGGTAGTGCTGAGGTTGGGGCAGCCTGCTTTAAGGACAGAATTTGACCATTAACGTCACATATGCCTTTGTGTACGTGTGAGTCACTGATTGCTTTCTTCAAAATACTCCCTTCTGAATATTGACTGGGGTCATGCAATGTATGCATTTTCCTCTGTTGAAGGAAATTTAAGTATCAGCAGAGCAGGTGTCTTGGGGTAAGGAAGCTCCCAAACCACCTGTGCAGCAAGGTGCCGGCCTTAGCAAAGTGAATTGATTGGCAGGTCTAGGGATGAAAGGTGAAATCAGGTACCTCTAAGGTTTCTTTATGAGAATGTCACAAATGTGAACCAGGAATATTTTATAAAGGTAAAGGCAGTTCAGTGAAAACAATACAAAAACTGCATTTCCAGTTAGTTTATATATTTTAATGGAACTGTGAACCCCACATAATAATGAACGAAGTAGATATTGATATTATAGTAGCATGATTTTACATATGACTTAGTAGGTTTTATTTCTGGGCTATGTTTAAGACTTATTTTCCAATTTGATGGTGAGTTCATGGGGTGCTTGTTTTTCCATTCTTGTGATACTTCACTTAGTAGAATGGGCTCCAGCTCCATCCAGGATAATACAAGAGGTGCTAGATCACCATTGTTTCTTATGGCTGAGTAGAACGCCATGGTGTACGTATACCAGATTTTATTAGTCCACTCATGTATTGACGGGCACTTGGGTTGTTTCTACCTCTTTGCAATTGTGAATTGTGTTGCTATAAACATTCTAGTGCAGATGTCTTTTTTTACAGAATGTCTTTGGTTCCTTTGCATAGGTGTGGGGGGGGAGGAAGGGACGGGTATATACACACCTAATGGGTGGTGCGCACCGTCTGGGGGATGCACATGCTTGAAGCTCTTACTCGGGTGGGGCAAAGGCAATGTATGTAACCTAAACGTTTGTACCCCCGTAATTTGCTGACATTAACAAAAAGACTTATTTTCATCGTTATAAATATCACTTTTATAATGTGAAGAATTACAATATGTACATATTATGACATTTTAGATTGTTTTAAATGATGAATTATTCTAAACACTCTTTCAAACTTGGGGGGTACTACATCCCTCAAAAATACATACCTTTAAAAAATTGCACCATCAAAACTCACTTTGCCTAGCTAGAAAGAGGAAATCTACTACTATACTTGGAGCCTATAATGAAGATGATTTTTTTACTTGAAGAACACTTTTAAAAACTGAAAAACAAACCCAATCTTCAGCGAAGATAAAAGGAAAGGAAATGCTAGGGCCCTGCAAAATTAGACCAGGGCCAAGGAAATAAAAGTACGAAATAGAGATCTAGGTGGATGGTTAAAAGGGCAGGGTCTCCCGTATCTTCCCGAATCTGTCAGCCACAAAGGCGAAAGCTCTGGTTGGAAATAGTTCAGCGTTAGACATGTGAAATTCCAGCAACACCGCCTCCTGCCCCTTTGAAAAGAGAACACAGAAATTTACAAAGAACAGAAACGTCCATCCCCGTCTTCCAGCGGAGCTGGCGCGCTCCTCCACGCGGGCCGGCTGCGTACCCAGCGGCTGCCAGGAGCTGACACAGATATTCCACGACCGGCCGTTAGGAGGGGGAATCCGTCCAACCGCCCCCCAAAGTAGCTCGTAAAAACGCACGGCAACCTGCGATGGGATGGCCGTGGCAGTTTTGGCCTAGCCGTTGTAAAAGAAAAAAAAAAAAAAACCCAAAAGCCGGACCAACTTTTTGTCAACATACAAATTTACAGAGTCGAGGCACAGGGGCCAGAGAAGAGAAAATTGTGCTCACGTAACAACAGAACTTAATAAATGTGCTGTAATAAAAGCCGCTCTGAGCCAGACAGCCGCTACGTGCCCTATTGAACAGTACAAATGAAAAAAGAAATGGATTCGAGTTTTTTAATTCACAGATGTCGTGAGAAAGCAACAAGTTTCTTCTCAATTCTAGCTGATATTCAGTCCCTCGTGAAATCGCCAATATTGAGTCCTGATTTAATGTGGAAAAGCAAAAGAGATACAAACCCTACATTTTTAAAAAAATGCTTTTGAAACACTAAACAAGACCTGAGAGAGACTCATGGATTCGACTTTGTAGGTCTCTGCTTGTATTCAAAAATAACTCGAAATAAAACAAGGCTCTACATAACTATTAATAACTTCATATTTGATAATGTCGTTTCTACACCATGAATATTGCAGCGTTGGTGTTGCCTGGATCCGTTTTACTTTTAGGCACGTACCTGTCTGCGTGTGTGTGAGTTCTGTAAAATATGCCCAACGTATTTCCCACAGTAAGGGTTTGAAAAACATTGGCTTAGAGGATCTCATTAAGCTTATTTTTAAGATTATACTCAGAGAGAAGCATAAATTTCCCATATTGGATCTCACCATCAGCTACTTTCCTTAGATAAGCAGTTGGTGTGCGGTTGAGTGCAAAAGAGAGAAAACAACAACAACAACAACAACAAAAAATGAAGACAAAGAAAAGGCACTTAAACATCCACCCACAACGAAATGGCTCATTCTGGGGCAGGAGTTGGCTTTTCCAAGTAACAGATGCCTCTCCCTCTGCCGGGACTCGAATCTCTGCAGACCGTATTGCCTTTGTTCACTCTTCCACTAACATTAGAGGAACATCACTGTTCAAGCTCTTGCCTTTTGTAGATTTTTCCCCCCATTTTCCAAGGCACTCATTTTAATCGGCCTCCGCGCAAATCCTGACTCATTATGAAGAATTGTTTCCCGGCCAGTAGGTTTCCGAGACATTGCCCCCGAGAGGACTGTGAAAGCTGAGTTTGCAGCCGGCGGGAAGCCAGACATTATTCACAACTGGATGCGAAAGCGTGGATCTGTTTCCCTGTGATGCGCTTGAGAACAAAAACTGTTTCGGATTGAAGTCCAGAGACAGGTGTGCGGGCTTCTGCCCTCTCTGAGTTTTGGGGTAAGGAGCAAAGATCTAGGGTAGATTCCAGGGGCTGGGGAGTTGCTGTTTAGCAGGTACAAAGTTTTAGCCACGTCAGATATAAAATATCTGGAGATCCGCTACACGACAGCACTTGCCGTGAATGCTATTGTACCGGACACTTGCAAATTTGTTAAGAGGGTTGCCCTCGTGTTGCGGTTTTTAATCACAATTTTAAAAAATTATCTGAGTTGCAACATTACACATGTAGGAGATGGTCTCCCACACGGACTTCTGGAAGGCCGCTTGCCTGTTAAAATAAATTTGCAATGGATGAACGGATAAAGAAAATGTGGCATATAGACACAGAGGAATACTATTCAGCCATAAAAAAAGAATAAAACCCTGTCATTTAGAGCAATGTGGATGGAACTCAGGGACATTACGTTAAGTGAAATAAGCCAGTCACAGAAAGTTAAACACTGCATGCTCTCTTTCATATGTGGAAGCTAAAAAATAATTTATCTTACCGAAGTAAAAAGTACAAGAGAGGATACTAGAGTCTGGGAACACTATATACCAAAGGGGAGAGGGAGACAAAAAGGACACAAAATTACAGGTAGACAGGAGGAACAGGCCTAGTAGGGAGATTGCAAGTCAACAATAACGTGTTACGTAGTTTCAAATAGCTAGGAAAAGGATACTAAACGTTCCCAACACAAAGAAATGATGCATGTTTGCGATGATGTTATGTTAACTACCCTGACCACTATACATTGTATTTATCAAATCATCACTGGGTACCCTGTGAATATGCACAAGTATTATTTGTCAATTAAAATATAATAAGAAAATAATAAATTGGACCCACAGAAGGGTTGACTGGCCAGTTTAAATAGATCACAATTTCCTACCTTACAACAAAACGAAAACATCAGATGCCAAATGCTCTCTTCCGTAAATTCTCTGCAGGTCTGCTGCATTGGCTAGTTCGTTCATCAGAAAACAGAGAATCTTGTTCTTCCTTTCTTCAATGAATGTCTTAGCATTTATTATAAGTATTATTATTATTATTGAAATGTCATTTAACACCTTGGGAAGGCTAGGATGGATGCTGATGGAGTCTAAATCTCAGCTCTGTGACTTATTTTTTTTTCACTGTGACTTCTTGCACAAACAGCTTGGTCTTTTTTAGCCTCAGTTATTCCACCCTCAAAGTGGGCGGCTGTCCCAGGTCAGTGTACGGTGGGACTCTGTTTTCACAAATACCTGAAAAGAGCCCAAAGAAAGGAAATGGAAATCTTTCTCTTTACATTTCACCAGCTCACAGCTTTTAGAATCTGTTTCATTCTACAGCCTGAACGTGTTTCTGAGAAGCTCCCGGAACAGACAGCAGGGCGGAGGACTCCAAGTCTTTGCTTCCTGCCTAAAACCATAACTCAGGGGAAAAATCACATCCCCTGGGATAGGCCTGACTGCGTCTCAGAGATGACCAAGTCTCCAGGAACAGAGAAAAAGCAAGAAAGATGACAAGCAACTGCCTGCTAATTACTCCACAAGTTACTATTTTTCTCTTTGCCCCCATAAAAGCAGCAAGCCACCTGTGCTCACTGCTGGCATCTGCCTTCTCTTTCTTTGGGATGCCACACTGTCTGTCTGTCTCTCTCTCATTATCTCTGTCCTTCTAAAGAATAATTATTTTTTTACTTTCATATCTTAATCTCTGTGTGAGAAATCCTTCTCCACCCGCGCCGTGAGCACCTACTAGTCTTCTCCCCCCTAACATTAAGTATTAAACGAAAGCCTGCCCAAGGGTGCAGCCCACGTCCTGCACGGATAGGGTGCTCTCAAAACAGTAATTCCTTTCTGTTCCTGCAAGCCACACCTGGGGCAGCCTCGTAGTGAGACCACACAGGGTCAACCCACCTAAGTTTTTTCGTAACATCCTCGGAACAGAGTTATGCGATTCTTTCAGCAAGAATGCCGAACAGGATTGGCTTCTGGGAAAATACTAAGCTCTAAGAACAGGATGTGTCTAAAAAAATATGTGTGTGTGTGTGTGTGTGTGTGTGTGTGTATGTAATACACAGGGTGTCCCCAAAGTCACCATACATAGGGAAAATGGGAAATTGTAGCTAAATGTGCCTTTATGTGCAAAATATTCACTACAGGCCGGGCGCAGTGGCTCACGCCTGTAATCCTAGCACTCTGGGAGGCCGAGGTGGGCGGATCGTTTGAGCTCAGGAGTTTGAGACCAGCCTGAGCAAGAGCAAGACCCCGTCTCTGGTAAAAATAGAAAGAAATTAATTGGACAACTAAAAATATATAGAAAAAATTATCCAGGCATGGTGGCGCATGCCTGTAGTCCCAGCTACTCAGGAGGCTGAGGCAGGAGGATCGCTTGAGCCCAGGAGTCTGAGGTTGCTGTGAGCTAGGCTGACGCCACGGCACTCTAGCCTGGGCAACA